>JARQOC010000003.1:793560970-793725493 GCA_033576535.1 Allobates femoralis | reverse complement strand
TGCCCTTGTTGGGTATTGCAGATCAATTCCTATTCTATTGGTGCGCAGGGCAAGCACCTAATCCATGAGTGTGGCACATTTTGGGAACCATCTTATCTGATATCGATGATTTAATCTTTGGATTGGTCATCAACATCAAATGCCTGGAGACCCTTTTGAGGCATTATTCCTATTTCAGCTGTTCACGGTTGAGATGGGATTAATTTCCTTGTGTTCAAACCACCAGAGGTGGGGCAATCAAATTAGCAGAGAGCAGATGGGCTACTTTTTATGTAACTCCTATAAAAATAAAGGGTCATTAATTACAGAATTGGTGCAGTTCATCTTTTCACGTCATTTACTGTAGAGTTATTACTGTCTAAGGCTCCTTTCACATCAGTGCTTTTCAGCATTTGCGGCAGATCAGGCAGTTTTGCCTGATTTGCCGGAAGCTTGGAACACTTGTGGCAAGTGATCTCCATCCTGATATATATGGGTCCATTCTGCCATCTATACGTAGTTCCCATCCTGCTATATATACAGGTGCATCTCTATGAATTCTAATCTAATCAAAAGTTAATTTAATTTATTTAATTCAATACAAAAAGTGAAATGCATATATTATATAGTGTCAAACAGAGTGATCTTTTTCAAGTCAATTTAAGCCATAATCATCAATATTTACAGAAATAAACACTTGAAATAGGTCACTCTGTAATATCATTGAATTACTGAAAAAAAAAACTTTTTGTTGATATTGTAATTCAATGAGATGCACCTGTCCCCATCCTGATATATATATTGCCCCCATCCTGCTTTATATGTCACCATTCTGTTATGTATGGTACCCATCCTGGTTTTCATGGCCCTTTTTATGTCTATGATTCCCATCCTGGTTTATATGGTCCATATCCTTGTATATATGATCCCTATTCTGGTTTACATGGCCCCATTTTGTATATATGATATCCATTCTGTTTTTCATGGCCCCCTCTTTGTAAATATGATCCCCATTCTGTTTTGCATGACCCCATCCTTGTATATATGATCCCTATACTGGTTTACATGGCCCCATCCTTGTATATATGATCCCCATTCTGTTTTGCATGGCCCAATCCTTAGATAAATGATCCTCATCCTAGTTTACATGGTCCACATTCTTGTATATATGTCCCTGTTCTGTCCCTAACACATACCGTAATTAAAAATAACATATTATTCACCTTTCTTACCCTCCCACGTCGCCCAGTGTCTCCTGCATCCAGCGCACAGTGGCGGCAGCTAATATCAAAGTGCATGCCAAGGAGGGTGACGTCACTGTCGAGCACCATACCACCGACTTCAGCTGCCACCACTGTTTGGACCGCAGTGAGTATGACAGTGCAGGGGCCCAACAGGCCTCTGCGCTACAATGCATTTCACATGAATGTGCATCCTCAGATGCTCATCCAGCTAATGCAGGTACCTGAGTCGGCGGACACCCTGTACCCCCGGTCGCAGTCATTACGTCCGTGGGTCCCATCTGTGTTCTCTTGAAGTTAGTTGAAGTTGGCCATGTGCTTTAACCATAAATTATCGTTTTTTTCATGGATTAAAGGGGTTGTCTGATCTAAATCCACAAGTCTGCAGTCCCTTTTTGTGTCACTCGATGTGACTGCAGACTTGTGCACATTGCGCTGTGAGGATTCTCCAGTGTCAAGAGTCGGGAACGATAGTCATATGGCTGCGAGCATACAATGTGCCTACTCCTGGCCAGAATTTGTCTACATAGGTACGTGGCCTCGTTCAATAGTATACATGTCGAATACTCATGGCCAGGTGACCACCGTTCTCGGCTCTGGCACCGATGCATCCTCACAACACACAGTGCGTGATGTAAGGATTTGTAAGTTTGCAGTCTGAGTGACACACTGAGTAACTGCAGACTTGTGGATTTAGACCGGACAACCTCCTAAAACAAACTATTGATTTGAGTTCAAAATTGCCCAAACTTGGAAACAAGTTAATTGTGGCTATAATGATGTCATTGTTTTGTGTCATTGTGTGCACGGATGGACAACCGAGGCAGTGGCTCACACAAGACTGCCAGCAGTGGCCATGTATTTACTTATGACTCTTGGCATCAGTGTGACACAACATTTCTGCATGGGGAGGAGATGAGTTCATGGAACAGTGTTGCTATCGCTGTATAATAATGCAGATTTCTCTCTGTTTAATATGTTCCTAGATTGCTTTGAGAGACCCTGTCCATGCCGTATCCCTCCAGCAGTTTGTCTTTGAAAAACTGACGGCACAGCAGCAATTACTGGGAGATGAAGGATTCCGGTCACTGATGGAAACGGTGGATACAGAAATAGTGAAGCAGCTGCAGGAGTTTTTACAGAGATTCTGAAAATTTCCAAATAGAATTTGTTACAAAATCATATGTCAATGGTTTTCTTTAATAAAGGTGAAATTTTGCAAAAAAAAAAATTGTTTTCCTTAACTAGAGAAATAATCCTTGTTATCGTAGACTGTGATATAACCTTGCGTAAGAATGTGGGTATACTTCTTTTTTTAAATTAATTAAAGTTTTAAACAGAATACAGGAAAAATATGTTTGTACTGTGTTAGCCAGTGCATCATTAGTGGTTAATAACCTTTAATGGCTACTGTGGTCTCTTCATTAAGGATAATGGTATAAGACAATATCTGAAGTTACATATTTATACACAACTGGACATACAATAGTACAGCAATAAGACAAGTGATGTGAAAAAAAAACTATCAATATGAAACGGGGGAGAGACAGTTGTAGCAGTAAGTATTGGAACAGGTCATCGTAGATTGGAAGTGTGAAAGTTTTGTTGTCCACTGATTGAGATCTGGTTCGGGGTTGTGATGCCTCCATGAGGTCTGAGGAACACATTCCTTAATTTAAGTAGAACTACATAAATTCATGCAACACATTAATTCCTGCTCTGAGGGTCACAGGTTGTCAAAAGTTTGTATCCTGACTCTTCTGTCTCAGAGATTTAAAGTTACCCTTCAATAATAGAATTTTCATGTCCATGATGACATGCTCAGGGCTACATGAATATTGATAGTACTTTCTTAAAGGGAACCTGTCACCGGTTTTTGAGCCTATGAACAAATGCCACCACCTTTAACTGTTCCTTTGTGGCATTTATTAAATGTGTCTATCAGCTCCTGACTACCACTGTATTCTTCCAAAAATACCATTTGATATGCTCCTGCACTGTGTGTAATTTAGGGTATTCTAGTAAGATGGGCATCCTCGCTGCGGCAACTGTGCCTCCTCTCTGCAACTAATCAATCATTCTTTGTTCATTGACATAGATGACGCATCCACATAGTGAACCATGATCTTGTGCTTACGCAGTATTCTCGCAAGGGCACTCTTCTCTGCCATACTGCAGGCAGAACATAAAACATCACTGCACGTTATTGCTATGTCATTCTGATTACATCGCTTGCCGATTGCGCAGTGATGTTCTAGACTCTGCCCTCAGTAGAGCAAAGCAGAGTGGGCCTATGAGGCTACTGTGCAGACACGAGATCTCAGTTCACTATGTGGATGATGCAGGACGCATCATCCATGTCAATCAAAGCAGGAGGACACAATTAGCAGCAGTTAGTTGTGGCATAGTTGCTGCAGTGATAACACCCATCGGACCAGATTACCCTGATTTAAATACAGCGCAGGAGCATATCAAATGGTGTTTTGGGAGCTTTACAGACAGAGTTGGGAGCTGATGGACACATTTGTATAATGCAACATACATCACCAACAAGATCGACCAGATCAGACAAGTCTTTGCTACCCAACCACCACAACCCCCACTAACCCTCCTCCCCTTCATCACTGAAAGAGAACTTGCAGACCTCCTCTCCAGATCGCACCTCACCACTTGTGCACTGGACCCCATCCCACCTCATCCCCAACCTCACCACAACACTTATCCCAGCCCTAACCCACCTCTTCAACCTATCTCTAACTTCTGCTACCTTTCCTTCTGCTTTCATACATTCAACAATTACACCTATCTTAAAGATGCCATACCTTGACCCCACTTCTACATCCAGCTACCGGCCCATATCCCTGCTCCCGTTCGCTTCCAAACGTCTCGAAAAGCATGTCCACACTGTACTCTCATCCCACCTCTCATCCAACTCTCTCTTTGACGACCTTCAATCTGGCTTCCGCCCTCACCACTCCACTGAAACTGCCCTGACCAAAATTACTAACAACTTACTCACAGCAAAAACTAACAGACAGTTCTCCGTGTTCCTCCTTCTAGACCTGTCCTCTGCATTTGACACAGGCGACCACTGACTCTTATTACAGATCCTCTTTTCCATTGGTATTACTGACCTTGCCCTCTCCTGGATCTCCTCCTACTTTTCAACTGCACATTTATTGTCTATCACTTCCACACAACCTCCTCGCCCCATCCCCTCTCTGTTGGGGTCCCTCAAGTCTCTGTCCTCTGGCCCCTCCTTTTTTCAATCTATACTCTTGGTCTAGAGTATAGATTGAAAAAAGGACTCATAAAGTCCCATGGCTTCCAGTATCACCTGTATGCCGATGACACTCAGATCTACCTCTCTGGCTCAGACGTCACCTCTCTGCTGTCCAGAATCCCAGAGTATCTATCAGCCATATTTCTTCCTTCTCTTCTTGCTTCCTAAAACTCAATGTAGACAAAACTGAACTTATCATCTTTCCTCCATCTCACACACCTCTCTTACCAGATCTATCTATCACAATAAATGACATCATATTTTGCCCTGTACCTGAAGTCCACTGCCTCGGAGTAACCCTTGACTCTGCCTTGTCCTTCAAACCGCACATCTAAGCCCTTGCAATCTTCAGCTGCCTCCAACTCAAAAATATTTCCAGAATCCATCACTTCCTCAACCCTCAATCTGCTAAACTACTAGTGCATGCCCTTATCATCTCCCGTCTCGACTACTGCAACCTCCTCCTCTGTGGCCTCCCTGCTAACACTCTTGCACCTCTCCAATCTGTCTTTAACTCTGCTGCCAGACTAATCCACCTCTCCCCTCGCTATTCCTCCACATCTCCCCTCTGCAAATCCCACCACTGGCTCCCAATTCACCAGCGTATCCAATTCAAACATTGACTTACAAAGCCGTCCACAATCTGTCCCCCCCATATATCTCTGAACTAATCTCCCGATATCATCCAAGTCGTAATCTTCGATCCTCCCAAGACCTCCTTCTTTCCGCCACTCTTGTACTTTCCTCATCTAACCGCCTGCAAGACTTCGCCCGAGCATCCCCCATTCTCTGGAACTCTGCACCCCAACACATCCGACTGTCCCCTACACTTGGAACTTTCAAGCGGAACCTGAAAACCCATCTGTTCAGAACAGCATACAAGCTGCAATGACCACAGTGCCACCTCACCACCGCTGGACCTGGCGCTCCACCACCATTGGACCTGGCGCACCACCACCATTGGACCCGGCGCTCCACCACCATTGGACCCGACGCTCCACCACCACCAGAGCAGACACAACCTACTGTTTCCCTTCCCACTGCCCTGTAGAATGTAAGCCCGCAAGGGCAGGGTTCTATCTCTCCCCTCTGTATCGGTCTGTCACTGTTAGTTTGTTCATTGTATTTTTAACTTGTTTGCATGTAACCCTTTCTCATGTACAGCACCATGGAATCAATGGTGCTCTATAAATAAATGATAATAATAATAATGCAGTAAAGCTGGGGGTGGGGACTCCAGACCTCGAGGGCCACCAACAGGTTATATTTTCAGGATTTCCTTAGTGTTGTATAGGAGTTGGAATCATCATCTGTGCAGGTGATTCAAGTATGACCTGTGCAATACTAAGGAAATCCTGAAAACATGATTTGTTGGCGGCCCTCGAGGCCTGTAGTTCCCACCCCTGCAGTAAAGGAACAGTTAAAGGTGGTGGCATTTGTTCATAGGGTCAAATACTGGTGACAGGTTCCCTTTAAGCTGTAATACACTGATGATAGTTAAACATTTTTTTATTGCTTATTAAGGACCAGCAGAAGTCCTTACCACCTGCACAAATGTTTTCATATTTATGTATGTATTCACTTAATTGCCGTTAAGCTGCAGGGAAGAGAAATTGCTAGCTCCAAGACTAATATAAAACTCAAACTTGAAATACCTTATCTTAAAGATACAGGGTACCTGTGGACACCAATAGAGGGAGCCTAGGAGTTAGTCCCTTATTGCTATATATAACACTCTTTAAAGAAGCACTCCCATCAGTTTTTACGCCCTAAATATATAGCAGTCATCATATTATATTGCACTGCATAATTACAATTGCTCATTTTGCCCTTCTACCCAAGTAATTCTTCTTTTTTCCATTAGGTCTATGACATCACGTGATTTAAAACAGTGGGTAGCACTGTTGCTTTGCAGCACTGGGGTCTTGGGTACAAATCCCACCAAGGACAACAAATACAATAAGTTTTTATGTTTTCCCTGCGTTTGCGTGGCTTTACTGCCACACATTCAAAGACATACTAATAGGGAATTTAGGTTGTGAGCCTCAAAGGGGACAGTGTTGCTGATGTATATAAAGCGCTGAGGATTTAATGTCGCTATATAAGTGAATAAATATTATATTATTAAAAACATATGAGCTGAATCCTTCTAAGCTCTATGTAGAAACAGGAAGTCTCTCTTCCCTGCGTGAGTCAGGATTATGATTACAAAGTGTTTTCAGTGACCTAGATTTGTAATTCTATTAATGACTATAATTTAAAAAAATAGGCCCCGTCTAGTGGTGGTGTCACGTGTGCACAATAAAGATGTCCTCCGCACGATGTAACACAAACGGACAGCGGGATGGTAAAGGGAAGGAAGGCCTTAACCGTAGGGAATAAGGGATGGGGAGACCTCCTGACACTGGCCTGTGTCTGGCTCTTCCTGCCCTGACCCCCTGAGAATGTTGTTTCCCCTGCCATTGTCACGTGCCTCGTCCTTGTCTGTCACCTAAGGAAACCCTGGCTAGTGCGTAGGCCGGTGAGTGTACTATACATCACCTATAACATAATAATACACAGAAATAGGTAGACAGACCAAGGATACACAAAAAGGGTACAAATACTTGAGGGAAGCAGCCCAAATCCAAGGCTTTAAAATGCTCAGCTCCTAGACAGCAGATCTCCAGCAGCAATAAAGAGATCCAAACACCAGGATGGTCTTGCATAGAATGAGCTCTATCAACGACATCAGGTGATGGGTCATGTGACTATATAAAGGGTGGGGAAGAAGTCATCAGCCACATCACCTAATTAAGGCAACAGCAACAACAGCAAGGAAAAAACTGACATTAACCGTTAATGTCCCAAAGGAAATTAACAACATATAAAATAAATAGACTAAAGAGCAGTCAACTCGTAACAGGTGGCAGTAAGAGGACAGTATTGGATATCTTCCCTCCTAATTATTCCTTCATCACCTGTGAGTGATATTATTGAGATGTGGAAGGAGCCGCAGCAACTCAGCCATGAAGTAGTGACAAAGTTACATACCGGTGTCAATACTGAGGAGCAGACGGCATAAACGTCACCAATGCCCTGCCAACTCCATAACTGCAGGGTCCAAATCTCCTCTGGTATTAGCAGCACAAACACTGCACCCTCACTGAGAGCCTTATGGCCGAGCAGTTGCATGCAGCCTTAGGGTACTGTCACACTTGGCGATGCTCCAGCGATCCCTACAACGATATGACCTGGTAAGAATCGCTGGAACGTCGCTATGTGGTCGCTGGTGAGATGTCAAACAGTCAGATCTCACCAGCGATGCAGCAACGATACGGTGGTCGTTGGGATCCTGTCGCTTTAGGGCATAGTATTGAGGTTGTTGGTCGTTGTCCCTGTCAAACACATCGATGCACGCTGCCCAGCGGGATCCCGGCAATCAAAAAATGGTCCAGGCCATTCTGACCAGCGATCTCACAGCAGGGGCCTGGTCGCTGCTACGTGTCAAACATAGCGAGATCACTGCTGAGGTCGTTGTTTTGTTACAAAACTTGTGACTCAGCAGCAATCTCGCTAGCGATCTCGCTTAGTGTGACTGGGGCTTTCCTTCACCAAGCACAATGCCTGGTGGTGTAAAGCCACCGCCACTGGACTCTGGAGGAGTGAAGGATCATACTGCTTTATCTACCTGACTTCATTGTGCCAGTTGTAAAGTTTGGTGAGGGAGCGACAATGCTATGGGCTAGAAAGCTGTACAGTACAAGAATAGACAGTGCAGAACAGAAGGGATCACCACAAGAAATATGTATATGCAAAAAATATGTATAATAATCTTTATTGGACCTGTTGAAGCACATTCAGTGCGAAACGGAGCGCCCGTCGTCCACCTCCGCACCCCCTCCTTCCACCATTGCCTGTAACCTGCACGGATGAAATAAAGAAGCCGAGATTATAACACCACAAGCGGTGAGTGCCGTCTCATACATTCTTATAAATCTTTATTGGAGTATACACCCAGGACACACAGAGTTAAACATACAAGTGTAAACAAGGCACCCCCAATCAGTCCTCCTTAAAATGGAAGTGAAGGAGAGACCAAAAATCAATTTAAGGTATATTGAAATGTAATACAGACTAGTTGCACTTCATATTTAGCCCTTGAGAAAGCGACACAGCTGTTGAGTTGTGGAGTTGGTGTCAAACTCAGGGAAATTGAGAAGTTGGAGTCAAGACGATTAACTTAGTGACTGCACACCATGGCTGCGGAGTCTGAGTTGGTGTCCATTTTGGTAGAGTTGGAGTCATATTCAGTGAAATTGAAGAGTCTGAGTTGTAGTTGGAGGTTTGGCTTACCAACTACACAGTCCTGATGGCTGGATCTAACAGCCATTGTGCCTTTGTAATGTAAAAGGTCTCATGTATTGCAATATCTGTCTATTGCAATGCATGGGGAATAAACCAATAAAGTACACATATTTGTTACTGCTGCATTGAAGATAACATGATCAATAAAAAAGACACACTGTTTAACCCCTACATTGAACACCATAAAAAGGTGTCAAAAAACTGTTTTTTCATCATAATGCCAAAATAAAAGTGGAATAAAAGACAAATGTAAATAAAAATGGTATAGCTGAAAACATCATCTTGTCCCACAAAAAATACGTTGCCAAGCAACTCTGTCAGTGGAAAATGAAAAAGCTAGCACTCTCAGGGTACCATCACACGTGGCGATCTCCTGGGCAATGCCATAGGCGACGCTCGGGCGTGGCCTGTCGCCTGTGATATCGCCAATGCGTCGCCTAATGTAAATGGGCAACGGTCACATGTCTGAGTGGTCGCCTGGTTTCACAACAGTGCTGTGAAACCAGGCGACCATTCTTGGGCGATGTGTGCTGATCGCCCTGTGTAACATCTTATGAGCGATGTGAAAGGCGACAGCACACATCGCCTGTACCATTCCGGTAGGCGTTTCAGGGCGTATTTACTACCTCTGCCGGTCTGCGTGGATTGGTGGCAGCTGGAGCGTTACGATTGGTTATCTTGTTCCTCGGCGCCATATTTGATGATGTGTGCGTCCAAAGGTGTATTACCCAGGAGCGTACATACTGTACAGTAGCGCATTAATGTCACCTCTGTGTTTGCGGCTGTGTTCAAAAGTGCAGAGAGATGTGCCACAAATGTGTGTTTTAACAGAAACACAAATGTCATTACATCTCAACTTAAGGCTACGTTCACACATTGCGTATTTTGCTGCTTCTCTGCGTTTTTTGCTGCGTTTTCTTTGCCTGCGTTCACACGCTGCGTATTTGTCGCGTTTTTTTACGTGCGTTTTTTTAAGGGGAAAACGTGCGTAAAAAAAACTGCGACAGAACAACTTCAGTTGCGCTTTTTTATGCGCTTTTCTTCAGGCTGCGTTCACACGCTGCGTATTTGTCTTGTTTTTCCAAAAATGCATGTGCGTCTGCATTTCCCTGCAAAGTGAATGGACATTCACTTTGTGCCATTCAGACGTCGCGTAATTTTACGCAGCGTTTTTGGAGCAAAAAACGCGTGCGTAAAAAGAATGAACATGTCAATTCTTTCTGCAGTTTTTCTCTGCGTTTTTCCATTGCCCAGATGATAAATTGGCTCTGAAAAAGCGCAGAGAAAAATGCAGAAAAAAACGCAGTGTTTGAAAGGAGCTGCATATTTCACAAAATACGCGCGTAAAAAAGCTCAGCCGCATAAAAATACGCAGTGTGTGAACGTAGCCTGTCTGCATGGAGAAGGAAATGATAGGTGTCTATACATCCCATAACTGCAAACACACAAATATCTGTTGCACACACATACTTTCAAGGCTGCAATATTATCCAGACCAAGAAAGCAAGAGTGATTTTATTAGACAACGCAATAGCACAACACACTTAACAAAAGAGCTGTACATATTGACTGTACAAGAAAACGTCACACGAACGTCGTGCTTTGCCTTCTTGGCAACGCCAATGCGTATAGCAATAATCTGCGACACATCACACGAGAGTTGTCTATAAAGCACCGAGCCATTTACATGTAACGACACATTAAAATAATGACCAATCACACATCCTCAAGGCGTCACACAACATTATGTTAACGCCTATCTCCGAGATGCGGCTCAAATTTACTCCCACATCACTAATATGGTGGCTCTGTGTGACGTGGAAGTGACGACCAGCAACTTGATCGCCCCTGGGCCTTGGGCGACGCTCAGGCAATTTCCGTTCGACCTCAGGCGACATGCAAATGCGTGCGCGTGCACGTGCGTCGCCTATGGCATCGCCCGGGAGATCGCCACGTGTGACGGTACCCTCAGAATTCTGAGATGCAAAAACAATATTTTTTCTATAAAATTGTTTTTATCGTGTAAAAGTGGCAAAACATGAAAAAAATATATACTAATGTGGTATTGCTGTAGTCATACAGACTCGATGAAGAAAGCTGTCACTACACTTTTACCACACAGTAAATGGCATGAAAAAAACTCTGCAAAAAAAACATTTTTGAATTGCTGGTCTTGGTTCATTTTACATAAAAAAAATTGGATAAAAAAATATGTGGCCAAAAATGATCCAATAAAAATTTGAACTTACCTGGCTCTGTCAGCAGAAATATGGAAAAATTATAGCCAAACATAAAATAACTATACAAATATGGTATAATTACACTAACCTGAATAATAAAGCCATCTATTCACTTAGGGTGGCTTCACACTTGCGTTCCCCGATGCTGCGTATTGCGGCGGGCGAGCGCAAGCCGAGCGCAAACACCGTGCGCCCCTATGTTTAACATGGGGACGCACGGTGTATGCGCTCGAGTGCGCATGGCCGTGCGCACCCATTTGCCGCCACGTGTGATTTGTACACATGCGAATTCTTGCGTACAAATCATACATTCTCGTCCGCACCATGAACGCAACATGTTGCGGTGTATGTGCTCGCCTAGTGCTCGTCCGTCGCAATACGCAGCGGCGGGGAACGCAAGTGTGAAGCCACCCTTATACAGGGAACGAAATAAGTATTTGATCCCTTGCTGATGTTGTAAGTTTGCCCACTGACAAAGACATGAACAGTCTATAATTTTTTTTTTGGTAAATATATCTTTATTAGGGTTTTCAATATAAAACATCACATCAAACCACAATCACATACGGTATATCAAACGTTTTCGTGGAGGGATAGTATAAATAACAGTCTAAACAATAACCTACACAGCTCAATCTATTATTCATAAACCTCTGTGGTCCATGAGAACACCTCATCCACAGTTAAATTATATCCCCTCTTCGCCTCCTCGGAAACTGAGGAGGGGAATCCCCTCTCACCAGGAGATGGGGTTTAACAAAAATACTATAACACCGTATTTATTTAGAAATTTGCATCCTAAAATCGTCCACTTAGAAGTGAAGATAGGGGAAACAAGTGTAAGGAGGGAGATGGGGCAAGTAAGCAGAGGAAGGGAATAGGGAGTGAAGTTCCAGGAGAAAGAGTAATACCCAGAAGAAAGAGTTGATGGGTGGAGAAAGGGATTGCATTATATTATACTCAGGGCATCACGTGCCTACATACTGAGTTCAATGGGGGCAGAAGGTCGTACAGGTGCGTCCATATTCAGGAAAGCAGATCTCTGAAGTTAGGAGCATCTCTAAATAGGATCCACTCCGTCCAGGTGGATATATATATGTGCTGAGTCTGGGAAAAATCAGCAGAGATCTCCTCGTACCTTCGGAGGGTTTCCACCTTGGCGTACCATTCCAGAATAGTAGGGGGCGATTGCTCTCTCCAGTGTCGCGGAATCACGTTGCGGGCTGCGCTAAGGCAGGAGCGGAGGATATCTGTCTTTTGGCCTTTCCATGAACCAGGGGGCAGAGAGAGCAGGGCCATCTCGGGGGAACCCACCAGGCATTTACCTGAGACCAGGTTGTAGTTACGGAATACCTTTGACCAAAAGTCGCCGATCAGGAGGCAACTCCACCACACATGGAACATTGTGCCTACCTCAAGACCACACCTCCAACAAAGGGGAGAGGCGGAAGGAGAGAACTGATGCAGCCTGTCCGGGGTGAGATACCACCTAAGGCGTATCTTGTAACTCTTCTCCAGGGCCTCACAGGACCCGGAGGATCTCCGAGCCATCGAAAAACAACGCTCCCATTCCTGGTCTGACAGTGCCCTTCCCAGGTCAGACTCCCAGGCCCTCCGATATTTGTGATCCTCCGTCCCAGACGCCCTGGACAGAACAGAATATATAACCAAAATCCCTCTGGAGGGGACCTGATCTACAGAAAAAATCTCCTCAAGAGGGGTCAGGGAAACGTTTGACTCTCTCCGAAGGGTCAAGGAGCTCACGAAGGATCTTAGTTGCAAGTATTCCCACCATCTCAACCTCCTCTCCGGTGAAGAAGCCTGCAGGGCAGCAAAAGAAGGCAGCTCTCCCGCACTCAGTAACTGACCCATGCTGGTATCGTCCCTTACCCGCCACAGTGAAAGACCACGTTGGGTCACCCCCGGGGGGAAAGCAGGATTATGAAACAAAGGGGTTAAAGAGCTGGCAAATTTCGTCCCAACCGTGTCCCCCATGCCACACGCCACGCCTTCAGTGCTTCAGTAGTTAGGGAAGCGAGTTGACCAGAAGAGGTCATAGCTTCAGCGGGTATCCATTGCAAGTAGCAAAGAGGGATCGGGACATCTGACTGTTCAATCTGCACCCACTGCTTGTCCGCGGCCTTGAAGTGCCAGTCAAGCAGCCGAACCAGTATAGCGGCCATACAATAGCGCCTGAGGTCCGGCAACCCCATACCTCCCCTTTAACAGTCTATAATTTTAAGGATAGGTTAATTTTAACAGTGAAAGATAGAATATAAAAAGAAAATCCAGAAGATCACATTGTCTAAATGATATAAAGGTATTTGCATTTTGAAGAGAGAAATAAGTATTTAATCCCTCTGTCAATACTTAATACTTGGTAGCAAAACCTTTGTTGGCAAACAAAGCAGTCAGATATTTTTTGTAGTTGATGTGGTTTGCACACGTCAGGAGGAATTTTGGTCCACTCCTCTTTGCAGATCTTCTCTAAATCATTAACATTTTGAGGCTTTCGCTTGGCAACACGGAACATCAGCTCCCTCCATAAATTTTCTATGGGATTAAGTTCTGGAGATTGGCTAGGCAACTCCATGACATGATTGTGGGTTTTTTTGTCACTCCTTTGTTGCCATCGCTATATATTTTGGGCCATTGTGCTGGAAGACCCATCCACAATCCAATTTTAATGTCCTGGCAGAGGAAAGGAGTTTGTCATTCAGGACTTTACGGTACATGGCTACATCCATTGTCCCATTGATGCAGTAAGGAAGTCCTGTGCCTTAGCAGAGAAACACCCCCAAAACATGTTTCCACCACCATGCTTAATTGTGGGGACGGTGCTCTTTGGGTCATAGGCAAGCATTTCTCTTCCTCCAAACACGGTGAGTTGAGTTAATGCCAAACAGCTCAATTTTTGTATCATCTGACCACAGCACCTTCTCTCAATCACTCTCAGAATCACCAAGGTGTTCATTGGCAATCTTCAGACAGGCCTGCACATGTGCCTTCTTGAGCAGTGGAACTTTGCGGTCACTGCAGGATTTTAACCCATTGCGGCGTAATGTGTTACCAATGGTTTTGTTGGTGACAGTGGTCCCAGCTGCCTTGAGACCATTAACAAGTTTCCATATGCAGTTTTAGGCTGATCTATCACCATCTTCATGATCCTGGATACCCAACAAGGTGAGATCTTGCATGGAGTCCCAGATTGATGTCGATTGACACTCATTTTGTATTTCTTCCATTTTTTTACTATTGCACCAACAGTTGTCTCCTTCTCACCCAGTGTCGTACTTATGGTTTTGTAGCCCATTTAGGCCTTGTGCAGATTTAGGATCTTTTCACTGAAATCCTTAGGCTAGGTTCACATTGCCATTGTGGCATCTGTCTGGACGGATGTGCTGATCAGCAGCAGTGTAATGCTGCGTTAACGCTGCCATAGAGTTATATGGGTGAGCTGATCCCAAGCGCATGCAAACGCAGCCACAAAAGTGCCTGCGTTTAAAATCTCAAGTGGACAGCTGAACACCGCTTGTGGCTGCGTTTGCATGCGTTTGGGATCTGCTCACCCATATAACTCTATGACAGCATTAACACAGCTTTACACTGCATTAATGCTGCTCTATGATGGATGTTTAAATGCACTGCCAACAGCAATGTGAACCTAGCCTTAGAAAGCTCTTTGGACTTGCCCATGACTTGCTGCATTCAGGCAAGGGGTCCCCCATGTGTCTGTGTGCTGTGTACCCCGAAAAATAGCCTTAGGAGAACTCACAGTTAGAAGTCATGAGGGCTTCCCCTGTGGCTGAATTAAGCTCACTTCACGGGGCCATTCCCACCCCTGCATCATGTGTGTGTGGAGCCATCCTCGCCTGTCCCGCCTCATGCCCTTGACATCAGTGCCTTTGCCCACCCTCTCTCCTTGTTATGCTGTATAATTACAGCAAGGCGGGAATCTGGCGCTTGCTGGTGCTGCAGCCATTTGTGCCCTGATTTGTGCTTCACCTCATTGCTGTGTCGTCCCCTGGCGCCATCTTGGCTCTGATCGTGGCGGGGTTCGGCTGGTAACAGCGCGGCTCCGCTCTGAGCAGCAGCCGCATCTATTAGTAAAACAGCGTACATTTGCCTGCATTGCAGCTGTATGCTTCTAGCTCTGTGAATCTCGCTACGTAGTTTGCGTAGCTCAGGGTTACAACATCACTGCACAAGCGCTCCGGCCGGTTGCTTAGTGATGACTTAGGAGACACAGCAATGAGGTGAGTGGGCATCAGGGCACAAATTGCTGCAGCACCAGCAAGCACCAGATTCCAGCCCTGCTGTAATAATACAGCATAACATGGAGCAGAGTGGGCAAAGGCACTGACGTCAGGGGCATGAGGCGGGACAGGCGAGGATGGCTCCACACACATGAGGCAGGGGGGTGGGAATGTCCCCCATGAAGTGAGCTTAATCCAGCCACAGGGAACGCCCTCATGGCTTCTAACTGTGACTTTTCCTAGGGCTATTTTTCGGGTTACACAGCACACAGGCACATGGGGGACCCCTTGCCTGAATGTAGCAGACATGTGAATTCAGTGCTGCATTTAGATTGCAATCCTGGGGTGTGACAGGTCCTCTTTAAAAAGGCCAAATTACCATGGAATTTCTCTGCCTGATACTATCAGCCCCTAGTTGTCTGCTTTAACTAGATTAGTTATCAAAAATAGGGAGGACCCCATGCTATTTAAAAAAAAAAAAAAAAAAACACTGGTAAAACCAGGCTAAATACACCATTTAGTGCCACATGAACAGGACTAATGGGTGCAAGTATACAATACTGCCTATATGCCTTTCCCTCCTAGATCAACTTTCCTTGATTTGCAGTGTGCTGAGCATCAACCCCGACACTAATATAAGACCTGATGACGTGACCTGGCCTGCCTATCACAGAATTGCCTGTGGCGAACCTGGCAATGGCATTACCGTGTATGGCTGGCAATCCCGCATGTTTATTGGCTGTCTAACAGCTGCAAAACATTTGGAGCTGGCATCCAAACATGGTGTTCGAGCACCCGCAATACTCGATCGAGTAACAAGCGAACCCGAGCCCTCCGATGCTACTTATGATGTCATCACACAATAATTATATAGATCAAATTCTGGAATCAGTGTATTTGGATCTTGGTGTCTGCTGTTTAACCAGTCTGTTCAGTGATTTACGCTCTTTCTTCACTTAGACTACGTTCACATGGTGCTTTATTGCAGTGCTATTGCTGCGTTCCTTATGGATCCACAATTGCAGTTAAATGCAGTGACATTGTCTGTCCCAGCCAAGTCAATGCATTTCACAATTCTGCATTCACCCACTGCGCTTTTTATGGATCCATTATTGGGTTCTAGAGCATGTCAATTATTTTTGCGCTTTTCGTTTGTGCTATGTATTCACCTCCTGCGCTCCGATGGTGACCGCCAGCGATGTCCTCCTACCGAGGCTGCTGGACTTGTGAGAGGACCTGGCACTGCACCTTGTGATTGAGCGACGTCAGTAGTAACTTGAGCGGGCTGCAGGGTCCTAGAGGCACCGAACACTGCAGCCTCCAGGATGAGGGGACATCGCCGGCGGTCACTGTGGGAGCGCGGGGAGGTGAGTAAAAGCGCAGCAGCGTTCACACACACACAAGGCTGCCTTTTGTGAGGACCCCGCAGTTTCTGCACCAAAAAATGGATCCTCACAAAACTCAGCAAAAACGCTGTGTGTGAATGTAGCCCCTTACCAATGACACATTCTAGTTTATGTTAATCACTAATGACTAAATAGCATGAGATTCCTGGTTCCTTGGGGAACTTTCCAGCCTTTTTGCTTCCTTAGGCAAAAAGTTTAAAAAAACTAAAATATAACCATCTCTAAATTGCTCCTAGGAGTTCTTTACAAGAATGCTTTCTAAAAACTATTTTATGAATCTCTGCTAAATATAATTTTATGATACTCTGCCTTCTGTTTAACTACTTCAGGCAACACATGCCAAAGAGCCTAAGGGTATGTGCACATTGGACGGTTCTGCATCATTGCAGACCGTCAGAAAACCTGAGCAGTGTCCCTCGTTTTGTTAGCAATGTTCTAGCGATTTTCTAGCGATTTTGTAGCGATTTCCTAGCGATTTCCTAGCGATTTTCAGCGTTTATACAGCATTTTCTCAGCGATTTTCTTGGCGACTGGTTTTTGTGCTAGACACGCTGGAAAAACGCTAAAAAGAAGTCACTTGCTCTATTCTTGACAACCGGTGGAAAACCGGTGAAAAAAGTGGAAAGGAGAAAAAAAAAAAGTTCTAATGTGCACAGCGTTTTCTGAAATCCATTGACTAGCATGTTAATCCAACCGGTGGTTAGGATTAACATAAAATTAACATAAAACTCAGCGGAAAACGCTAAAAAACAGCTAACAAAACTCCCAGTGTGCACATACCCTAATGCTACTGAAGGTTTTATCAGTATGCTATCATTTTGGCATCTTGGTTTCCTAAGTCCCAAGACCTTGATCAGTCTGCATAGATCAGGGGTCTCAAACACGCGGCCCGCGGCCGCATGCGGCCCCTGGGGCCCCTCAGTGCGGCCCCCGACACAGTGGAGAGTGAATCATGTCGGCGGTCCTATGCGGGGGGGCCGCCGCGATACTGCTTTATTATCACTTCCAGCCTTTTTATTGACACTTCACTGCCGCTCTCTCTGCAGCTTGCTCTGTGCCCTGCAAGTTCAATACAAGCCGCCAGCCAATGAGAGGCGCATGACGTCACCTGCGGGCCTCTCATTGGTTGGCAGCTTGCATAGGGCGCAGAGCGAGCGGCAGAGCGAGCGGCAGTTTAGTCTCAATGAAGGGGCCGGAAGTGATAATAAAGCAGTGTCGCGGCGGTCCCCCCCCCCGCACAGGACCGCCAGCTAGGTTCCCTGCATAGGGCGCATTCTGCGCGGCAGTTTAGTGTCAGTGAAGGGGCCGGAAGTAATAATGCGGCAGTATCGCGGCGGCCCCCCGCACAGGACCGCCGGCTAGGTTAGTTGTACAAACGAGTCTGTGTCTGTGAGTTAATGTGAGTGTGTGCATGTGTGTGAGAGTGAGTGTCTGAGAGTGTGTGAGCGTGTGAGCCTGAGTGTGTGTGTCTGAGCCTGAGTGTGTGTCTGAGCCTGAGTGTGTGAGCCTGAGTGTGTGAGCCTGAGTGTGTGAGTGTGTGAGTGAGCATGAGCGTGAATATGTCTGAGCCTGTGAGTGTGTCTGCGCCTGAGCGTGAGTGCGTCTGCGCCTGAGCGTGAGTGAGTCTGCGCCTGAGCGTGAGTGAGTCTGCGCCTGAGCGTGAGTGCGTCTGCGTCTAAGCCTGTGCCTGTGAGTGCGTCTGAGCCTGAGCGAGAGTGCGTCTGAGCCTGAGCGAGAGTGCGTCTGAGCCTGAGCGAGAGTGAGTCTGAGCCTGAGCGTGAGTGAGTCTGCGCCTGAGCGTGAGTGCATCTGCGCCTGAGCGTGAGTGCGTCTGCGTCTGAGCCTGTGCCTGTGAGTGCGTCTGAGCTTGAGCGAGAGTGTGTCTGAGCCTGAGCGAGAGTGTGTCTGAGCCTGAGCGAGAGTGCGTCTGAGCCTGAGCGAGAGTGCGTCTGAGCGTGAGTGCGTCTGAGTCTGTGAGTGCGTCTGAGCCTGTGCCTGTGAGTGCATCTGAGCCTGTGCCTGTGAGTGCGTCTGTGCCTGTGAGTGCGTCTGAGCCTGTGAGTGCGTCTGAGCCTATGAGTGAGTCTGAGCCTGTGAGTGCGTCTGCGTCTGAGCCTGTGAGTGCGTCTGTGCCTGTGAGTGCGTCTGCGTCTGAGCGTGTGCCTGTGAGTGCGTCTGCGCCTGTGCCTGTGAGTGCGTCTGAGCCTGTGAGTGCGTCTGCGCCTGTGCCTGTGAGTGCGTCTGCGCCTGTGCCTGTGAGTGCGTCTGAGCCTGTGCCTGTGAGTGCGTCTGAGCCTGTGAGTGCGTCTGCGCCTGTGCCTGTGAGTGCGTCTGAGCCTGTGCCTGTGAGAGCGTCTGCGTCTGAGCCTGTGAGTGCATCTGAGCCTGTGCCTGTGAGTGCGTCTGAGCCTGTGCCTGTGAGTGCGTCTGAGCCTGTGCCTGTGAGTGAGTGAATGTGTGTGTGAAAAGAATGTAGACTAGGTTGGGGACATCAGTATAAAAGGGGATCAGGATGGGGATGTTAGTACAAGAAGGGGATAAGGATTTGGACAGTACTACATTGACATTTTTAGTGATACCAGAATTTTTTGCTCACTACAAGCAATGCGGCCCCGATAAAAAAAATTTTCTATGTGCGGCCCACCAACCCAGCCGAGTTTGAGACCCCTGGAATAGATTATGAACGAGTCTCAGTGGTCCCTAAACCAAAGGAAGGACATAAACCAAGTGGCTTTATGTGGGATAAGAGGAAGAGAAGGCTTCCTAGACTGCACGCATCAGCTTTGAACACATTTATGTTGTAAACTTCAGTGAAGAAAATGCTGGCTGTGTTGGAGGTAAGTGCATGTTAACCGTAGTCTAGAAAGAGGAGAAATTCAGTTTGATAAACTGTGCCAAGAATAACAGGACACATCCTTGATGTCTGTTAGGCTGCCTTCACACTTGCGTTGTGTCTGCATGCAGAGGGCATGCAGACGCAAACGCAGGCAAAAGCAGCCCATAATAATGTGAACGCAGCGGAGAATCTCCGCATGCGTTCACATTACTATGGTGCCCCGGCAGCCAATCAGCTGTCTCTGGGGGTAGTCGGGAGGAGGAGATCAGCGGCAGAGATCTCCTCCTCCTGGCCCAGCTGATCTCCCGCCGGTGTCAGCGGGGAGATACAGCTGATCTGAAAGCTGTTTAAATCTAGCGCGCTGACACCGGATAGGGTGATATCAGCGTGGGAGATAAGAAACAGCTGATCGCTGCTTCAAATCTCCCGCGCCGACATCACCTATTCGGTGTCAGCGCGCTAGATTTAAACAGCTGTCAGATCTCCCCCGTGATCACCAGCGACCACCGGGAGAGATTTCAATGAGATCCGCAGCGTTCTCTTGCGGTGTCATGCAGAGGACACTGTGGATCCATTGAGATCAATGCATTTTTTGTGCGCTTGTGGATAGAGCAAGCGCCGCGAACGCACAAAAAAATGCTGCATGCTGCGTTTGCAGCGCGGTCGGAGGGCGCATAAATTATGCGCAACCAAAGCAAATGCGGCCAAACGCAGCCATAGGAACGCATGTGTGCAAGCGTTTGGCTGCGTTTGGTACGCTGCGCTCCAAACGCAAATGTGAAGGCAGCCTTACAAACCCCTGGGATCTGCATTGTCTATATAGAGGTTATCTATGGCTTCTAAACTGGGCAAGGTGCTAAAGAGATTCAATGAGAGAGAAACTCAGTGTGGAATGGTCAATGGTTTTCATTTGAAGTGTTATAATTTTTAAGGTTTTAGTACTAGAATTGCGACGCTCAATATTTGTAATTACCATAGCAGAAGACTTTTAGAAACTATTTACAAGCCAAATTCTTTGTAAAGTTTGTGAAGAGCTGTTTAATGGAGCTCTGTGTCAGACAGTTTTCTGTTTTCTTGTACAGAAAGTTGACATCCTCCATCTTCAGTCTGTATCACCTATATGAAGAATCCATACCCATTCCATTTACATCAGCATGTTGTCTCAGCATCCGGGCATTGCAGCAGTAGAACCTGAACCTTGCTTGGTCTGCGTAGAAGTAGATGTCTGCTATATGCCCTTGGCCTTTACACTTAGACCATTGAGTTCAATATCTTACCTAGTCGTGGATAATATTGTATTGTATTTCTGAATCTCCAACAACAAGCCTAAATGAACCTGTACTACAAACTCTTATAAAATGATATCGAACTAGAAGGAAGAAGCTGGATATGAGCTGTGTCCTCGTAAGAGGAGAATAAAAGGCTGACCATTGAATTGAATTATCTTTTCATTCAATTACGTCAGAAATGGCTTAGAACATCCGTAGAGCTTCAGAACAAAAGCTCATTCCTGGCTCTTCTTCTGTTCACCAGTTAATTTATGCAACATAAGACATCATATGTTTGTAACATAGGGGATAATGTTTGTAGGGGGTAGTGTTTGTTCTTTATTTTTACAAGGGCGATCAACATAACTATCTTATGAGCTCCAGAGTCCAATCGGTGAAGATGTGCAGGGTGCTACCAAGATACAGTAAAGAAGATGTGGTGACAGGAAAGCAGTGACCACATTCAACGGCATTGCCATACATTATCAGTCTTCCATATACTTATTCTTGAACTGATCGCCTTTTCTCGGGGTGAAGGAATTTTTTCCCTGTGGCACAAATTGGTCAAATGTGTCGAGGCTTTTAGCCTTTTTCTGGACCAATGACTTAGTCTAACATATTAGTGTATGGCAGCCAACCTGCCGTCATAGTGTGTTATATAAATAAATAATTTTAAAAAATGCATTGGGTTTCACAAGGTAAAAAATGTTTGTACCGTGCTAGCCAGTAGATGGAAAAATATTGGAATATGAAAGTCCTCAGTGGTTGATACCTTTTCATAGCTAACTGAAAAGATGGTAAAACATAGCAAGCTTTCGAGACACTATGGTCCCTTCATCAGGCTAATAATGACACAAATTCTGAAGACACATGCATATATACATAAGCAAGGTTATACAGTTGTGGCCAAAAGTATTGACACCCTTGCAATTCTGTCAGATAATACTCGGTTTCTTCCTGAAAATGATTGCAATCACAAATTCTTTGGTATTATTATCTTCATTTAATTTGTCTTCAATGAAGAAACACAAAAGAGAATGAAGCAAAAAGCAAAACATTGATCATTTCACACAAAACTCCAAAAATGGGCCAGACAAAAGTATTGGCACCCTCAGCCTAATACTTGGTTGCACAACCTTTAGCCAAAATAACTGCGATTAACCGCTTCCGGTAACCAATCAATGAGTTTCTTACAATGCTCTGCTGGAATTTTAGACCATTCTTCTTTGGCAAACTGCTCCAGGTCCCTGATATTTGAAGGGTGTCTTCTCCAAACTGCCATTTTTAGATCTCTCCACAGGTCTTCTATGGGATTCAGGTCTGGACTCATTGCTGGCCACCTTAGAAGTCTCCAGTGCTTTCTCTCAAACCATTTTCTAGTGCTTTTTGAAGTGTTTTGGGTCATTGTCCTGCTGGAAGACCCATGACCTCGGAGGGAGACCCAGCTTGCTCACACTGGGGCCTACATTATGCTGCAAAATTTATTGGTAGTCTTCAGACTTCATAATGCCATGCAAACGGTCAAGCAGTCCAGTGCCAGAGGCAGCAAAGCAACCCCAAAACATCAGGGAACCTCCGCAATGTTTGACTGTAGGGACTGTGTTCTTTTCTTTGAATGCCTCTTTTTTTCTCCTGTAAACTCTATGTTGATGCCTTTGCCCAAAAAGAGAGAACATTCGTCCAAAACGTTTTAGGCTTTCTCAGGTAAGTTTTGGCAAACTCCAGCCGGGCTTTTTTATGTCTCGGGGTAAGAAGTGGGGTCTTCCTGGGTCTCCTACCATACAGTCCCTTTTCATTCAGACGCCGACGGATAGTACGGGTTGACACTGTTGTACCATCGGACTTCAGGGCAGCTTGAACTTGTTTGGATGTTAGTCGAGGTTCTTTATCCACCATCCGCACAATCTTGCGTTGAAATCTCTTGTCAATTTTTCTTTTCCGTCCACATCTAGGGAGGTTAGCCACAGTGCCATGGGCTTTAAACTTCTTGATGACACTGCGCACGGTAGACACAGGAACATTCAGGTCTTTGGAGATGGACTTGTAGCCTTGAGATTGCTCATGCTTCCTCACAATTTGGTTTCTCAAGTCCTCAGACAGTTCTTTGGTCTTCTTTATTTTCTCCATTTTCAATGTGGTACACACAAGGACACAGGACAGAGGTTGAGTCAACTTTAATCCATGTCAACTGGCTGCAAGTGTGATTTAGTTATTGCCAACACCTGTCAGGTGCCACAGGTAAGTTACAGGTGCTGTTAATTACACAAATGAGAGAAGCATCACATGATTTTTCTAACAGTGCCAATACTTTTGTCCACCCCCTTTTTAATGTTTGGTGTGGAATTAGATCCAATTTGGCTTTAGGACAATTCTTTTTGTGTTTTTTTCATTGAAGACAAATTAAATGAAGATAATAATACCAAAGAATTTGTGATTGCAATCATTTTCAGGAAGAAACTGAGTATTATCTGACAGAATTGCAGGGATGTCAATACTTTTGGCCACAACTGTATAGAGAATAATGCAAGGGAACAGCACCGTCTGCTGGTGTTACTTGGAGTGCAGAGCGTCCTCAGGGTTTCCCCTCAATCCCAATATTACATATGATTTGTAGAAAAGAGTTCACAGCACTTCCTTATGATGCAGCCAAAGGGGTTTATTCCAGCTCAGGCAGGTACATGGCATTCCATGCCATGTACCTGCCTGAGCTGGAGTAAACCCCTTTGGCTGCATCATAAGGAAGTGCTGTGGACTCTTTTCTACAAATCATAAGCAAGGTTAGATGAAGCAAAAGAAAAAAGAGAGAAAAAATAGTGTTAGATGCTGTAGTAAATACGACCGGTCATGTAAAGCAGAGTCAGGCTAGGGAGGGGGAGAGGAGCTTGGAAGGTAAAGTCAAAATTCCAAGATAAGAGGAACAGATTGTATTATTGTTCTATGATTAGTGGCCTGTGGAGACCTGAAGATTCCTAGTGAGTGTAGAAAGTAATAAATTGATGTGAGACAGTTCACATAAAAAGTGTCAAAAGTTCATTGTCTTCTAACTAGAGTCTGTTGGAAGATGTGATATCCCCAAATGTCCTTTAATTTGATATAAAAGAGCATGAATTTGTGATATCCCTAAATGTTCTTTTATTGATATAAAAATGCATGAATCCATGTGAGACATTTAATCCTGTTTTGAATGTGTCAAAGGTCGTTATTAATTTGTATTCCCAAATTCTTCTCTCTTTCTGAGATTTGAAGTTGCTTTTTAAAATGAGCAGACTAATATCGGTTTCACTGTGATCTGGGCTGCAAAAATGCTTTGCTACAGGTAGAGCCATACATTTTTCTTTTATTGTGTGTCGACGAGAATTCATTCTTGTTCTGAATTTTTGTCCGGACTCCCCAAGAACATAGCACCTGTTGGATATTTGGTACATAGAATTAAATACACCACATTGCTTGTGATGCATCTGAAGCTACCTGGGATCTTGTAGTCCTGATCTGTCTCAGTAATCGTTATCTAGTCCATTGTCATTATAGCTGGACAGGTTTTGCACCTGTCCTGGTTGCAGGGAAAGGTTCCTGTAGCTGCTGGAGAGGATAGGGCGCTTCTGAGAATGATGTTTTTTAGATTCTGAGGTTGTCTAAAACACAAGAGTGGGGGGTCCAGAAATATTGATTTTAGTTGGCCATCTTTTTGTAGGAGTGGTTGCAGTTTCCGTGCGGCTCCTCTTAGCACCTCCAGACTTGGATTGTAGGTGACTACGAGAGGAACTCTGTTGTCTTCTTGTCTAGTTTTGTAATGTAGGAGATGATTCATTGATAATCTGTTTCTCAATTGCTCTTGGATGGTAGCCCTCGTTCAAAAAGGTCTTTCTGAGGTCCTCAAGATGATTGTCTCTGTCTGTAGGGTTGGAACATATCAGGTTGTATCTGATGGCCTGGCTGTACACAATAACGTTTTTTATGTGTTTTGCATGAGAACTGTCCCATCGGAGATATGTTGGACGGTCAATTGGTTTCCGGTACAGGGATGTCTCTATTTCATTGTCCTGTAGCTTAATAATGGTGTCCAGAAAGCTGATTTCAGTGCAGGAGTAGTTGAGTGTTAAACTGATGGTGGTATGAAACTGATTAAAGTGTTCATGGAACGTCTTCAGCTGTTGGTCAGACTCTGTCCAGATAATTAAAATGTCATCAATATAACGGCAGTAGGCCAGAGGCCTGATAGGACAAGAGGATAAAAAGTCACCTTCAAGCTTGGCCATGAAAAGATTTGCATATTGTGGTGCTATTTTGCTTCCCATTGCTTTGCCAGTCTCCTGTAAATGTATGTTATCGTCAAATGTAAAGTAGTTGTGCATGAAGATGAATTTTGTAAGCTTCACCACAGAGTCAGCATCAATCCCTGTGTTATCCAGGAAGGTTTTACAGGCATTTAATCAATCCTGGTGCGGGATGTTGCTGTACAGAGATTCCATTTCTATGGTGGCGAGGATGGTTTCTTCTGGTAGAGAACCTATTGCTGATAGTTTATTCAATAGGTCAGTTGTGTCCTGAATGTAGCTGGGTGTCTCTTTTACCAGGTGTTTGAGAACACCCTCTACCCACCCAGAAATTTGTTCGGAGAGGGTGCCCACACATGAAATGATTGGTCTTCCTGGATTTCCTGATTTGTGAATTTCGGGAAGCATGTAGAATATGTAGAATGTGCTTGTTCTTGGACTTTCTGGTATTAGGTCATCAGCTCTTAAGGATATGTCAGGTAGACCAGAAACCAGCCTGTTTAATTCTTTGTGATAGTCTTGTGTGGGGTCAGACTCCAATTTCTTGTAGTAGCGTGTGTCCCTCAGTTTTCTGTTTGCTTCCTTCAGGTAGTCAGATTTGTTCATCATGACTATTGCACTACCCTTGTCTGCAGGTTTAATGATGATTTCTTTGTTGGTTTTCAAAGACTGTATGGCCCTTCTCTCCTGGGCATTGACATTGGATGGTTGATTCTTGTGTGTATCTAAAATAGTGGATTTTACCAAATGTCTGAAAGTGTCTATATATTTATCCAAATGGGAGTTACGATCAGATTCAGGTGTCCAGTCTGACCTTTTCTTGGTTGTCAGGATCCCTTTTCCTTCGGCCCAGTTGGGTTCGGAGTCCTCTTTGTCGCTGTAAAATTCTCTTAGGCGTAGTCTTCTGAAGTAATCCTCCATGTCGCTGCACAGTTCAATTTTATTTAATAGGGATTCACAATATTTTCTAGTCTAGCCCAGAAAAAGCAGAAAGGTGTGAGCTGCCACCATCAGCTGCCTAATTTTACCTTGACTGGCAAAAAATATGCATAGGGCTCTGCCCTATTTTTAATTGCCAGCCAAGGTAAAACTAGGCATCTGAGCTCCTGAATGAGCCGCGGAGATAGCAACCGGGTAAGAAGGGAGTAACTGATTTCACCCGAGGACACTATTGCCATAGTAACCGCTAGTTAGCAGTTATTATGGCAACGGTGTCCTCGGGGACCTCACCACTTACCCTGCCGCATGTCTCAGCTCAGTCATTCAGTGATCAGAGACCACGGGTAGAGGAGGTGTTCTTTATCCCCGCGGCCTCTGAGGTAGCAGAGCTGCGTGTGTCTAGCAAGAGAGAAGATAAAGATCGTAGAGGGGTATGAGGGTTAAGGAGTTAATAAAGATGCAGTCACTAAGTGTCTCTGTGTTTTTATTTCTAATAAAATAATTTGTCTCTGTGTTTTGTATTTTTTACTATTTATTTGAGTTTCTTAATGGCCATGTCTAACTTGACCCGACATTAAGAATCTCAGGTCTTAATACTAGCTGGCAATACAAAGCTGGTATTAACCCCTTATTACCCAGTGTGCCACTGCCACCAGGGCCGCTGGAAGAGCCTGATAAAGTGCCTGGAAATGGCGCTATGATGAATGTGCTTCTTTCAGCGGTGGCTGCGGGCTGATATTCTATAGCGTGGTGGGACCCTAAAACAATTGACCCTCACCCCACTGCATATTTTTACCTTGGCTGGCAATTAAAAATAAGACAAAGCACTTCTTTTTTTGCCAGCCAACGTAAAATTAGGCAGCTGGAGGTGGCAGGTCGCAGCTGTGCAGTTTTTCTGGGTTAGACTGAAAAATACTGCGAAGCCCTACAAGTTTTTTTTTAATTATTTATTTATTTAAACACACTATAACGGCAGGTTGGTTGCCAGACACTAATGTGTATGGCAACCAACCACAATCACCGTCCAGCTGGAGGGAATGCAGTCTGATTGCAACAGTGAATCACAGATGCTCTCACATAGTGTGAGCGTCTGTGATTGGCTGTTGCCTGTCAATGCAGTAGATATGCATGAAGCTTAATGGGAGACGGGTAAATCCAATCTAGCTATCCTAGCAGCTACAGCACTCCGGGTGAATGATGTAATCTGCCTTTATTCTGGCGTCATATACAGGGTAAGCCATACCCTGTATATGATGCCAGAATAAAGGCAGATTACATCATTCACCCGGAGTGCTGCAGCTATTTTTAACCATATATTGCAAACTAAGGTAAAAGCAGATCTGAACTGCACCCAAGAAGGCATCACTGCTCCATTTATTACTCTTATATTCTAGCAGCTATCTATCCTATCTGTCTATTCTTTTCCAGCTTTATACAGCTTGGGAAGACCATGTTAAAAACGCTTTGGATGTTACACTGATGTCACACTGGAGTTAGCTGAGAATGCAAAATCGCATTGCATTCGTATGTCACACGGATCAAAAAATGGATTTCATACGTCCTACTTTCTTGGATGAGAAATGGTAAGAGTTTTCATACGCTAGTGTGTATCCAGCCTAAGAGTTAGTGCTCATTTTGACAACACATGGCTGCTGCAATATGAAGCCAAACTAAATATAAGGAGGGTATGTTCATGTTGGATGGATCGGTAGCCAATCTTTTTAGTATTTGTCTTTGCCTGTTTCTGTATATTTTTCTCGAAAATCCAATTTGCAGCAAATCGCTGCAAGATCTCTAAGGCTATGTCCAGACATGTTGGTTTGGGGTTTTGCAAATTCGCAGCAAAACATGAAGTGTTTCCAGTTTATCCTGAATTTTCCATATGAGGTTTGCTGCATTATTTTTTATGGATGTTGTGCATTTTTTGTACATTCTTACCGTGTTTTTGCTGTGGATTTGGTAGTTGAGTTTTTCGCGTTTTTGTTCATAAAACACTGCAAAAACGCAGAAAAAAGAATGGACATGCTCATTGTTTCAAATCCTCAGCAAAACATGGGGTGTTGACACTTTTTGCTCTAAAATAAAAAGCTATGTGTGTGAAGAGCTAATCCCAGAATCACATAGGTTTTGCTGGGAAACAAAAATGCAGGAAAGGATTAACATATATTTGCATATAAGCAAGGCAAAATCCACAGCAAAAATGCACTGTGTAAACATAGCCTAATTGACTGAAAAAGATGTGAATAGCACTCTGAGGTTTCCTAGGAATTTATTGAACTCTTTTCTAGGTCCTTAAAGGGAACCTGTCAGCTTGTTTTAGCCCCCTATCCTACCACTACCTGTCCCTGCACCTTGCTAGCACATCCCTAACCATCCCTCTCTGAGCTAAAACTGCACTATAAAGCTTGGGAAAAACAATTTAATAACTTACATTATCCTATGATAATGAGGGCTCCAGTCTACAGCATAGACTGAGATGGATGGTCTCCATTCTTCCTCGCAGGCTCTTATAACGCCCCACTGGGCATCATCATTCTTTCTCTTCTCGCCCCCTGTTTTCCTCATATTATGACGCAGAGCCGGATGTCAGTTCCGGTCCTGCGCAGTGTGTGGGTGTATGGGCTGTAAGGTATGGGTCCGGCGCATGCGCAGTGCGCATATTGAAGCCGGGCCATACACCTGATAAGCCCTCACAATGCACCGGACTGAAACTGTCATCCAGCTCCGCGTCATAATATGAGGAAAACAGAAGGAATGATGATGTCCAGTGAGGCCTGCTAATAACCTGCGAGGGGTAAAGAATGGAGGCCCAGAGACCGCCCATCTCAGTCTATGCCGTAGACTGGAGCCCTCATTATCATTGGAATATGTAAGTTATTTTCAGAAGCTTTATAGTACAGTTTTAGGTCAGAGAGGGGGGATTAGGGATGTGCTAGCAAGGTGCAGGTACAGGTAGTGGTAGGATAGGGGGCTAAAACAAGCTTACAAGTTTCCTTTATTGCAAACACAGCTATAGGCTATGTGCACACAGGGTGTTTTTGCTGCAGCAAAAATGTAGCAAAAGCTGTACAGGATTCTAGTATCTCCAGATTTCCTGGCAGGATATTTGATCCATTTTTGCTGTGTTTTTTCTGCATTTTTGGTGCATTTTTACTGCATTTTGATTTTTGCGTTTTTTTCTGCATTTTTGCCATTCAATGCAAAAAGAATTGACCAGCTCATTCTTTTCAAAACGCAGCAAAACCTGTACAAGTCTCAGTTTCTACAAACAAATTAAACCAATGTGTGTACACAGCTCTTCCTTGATTCCCATCAAATCTAAATCAAATTTTTAATTTTAATCCAAAACACAAATTTAGATTAGCATAAAACCATGGTAAAAACGCAGGACAAAAATGCAGTAAAAATGCACTGTGTGCACATAGTCTAATACTTTTGCATCAGTGTTTGTGTGCCAAAGCCAGGAGTGGAAATGACAGAGATAAGCTATAATTGAAATATTGACACCTGCTCTGTGTTTCGAAGACACTCTTGGTTTTGGCATACAAATACTGATGAAATACTGATTAAAAATACTGATGTGTGAATAAGACCTTAGTAACATCAAAGTAAGCTCAACATATATGGCTTGGGAAAAATGGATGTTAAATGATGTTAACTAACAACACACTACATTAACACTTTTTAAGTTTTTGTAATTGTAAAAATAGTTTGGAGTGAGATGTCTTGGCGTGGCATGAGGATATAGATGCATGCGCTTAGTCAGATGCCCTGATTCAAGAGGCATTGACCTTGTTATGAATCAGGAGTGTCTGACGTCTGCACACCAGCTCATCAAGACCAGCTGAGAAATAACACTGGTGTTGATGAACCAGGCCCATAACGATTTAACAAACCGCTCCAAAACAATCCCATTATTTTGGGAACAGGAACAGTGGGGGCAGGGTTACACAGTTCTCATGAATATGGAAGACTACAAGACAGTTGATTTACTAATTTTCTAATGATAATCACCTGCTGATAAAGTTGTGATATTCTCAAATTTATAACTAGCAGCCCAGTGTAAAATCGCTGCAAACAAGGTCCTTGTTTCTACATTATGCTACTCTCCAACCAAATGGCAAAAAACTAGTTGTACACTATATAAATAACAAATGGTCCCATCTTGGTCTTAAAAAAGAACCAATACTTGCAATGGTCATATGATGTCCATGACAGAAGAATAAGACATCGGGGATGACATGAATTAGGCACAAGATTGGCAGAGGCTTGGTAGGTACCTGCTTTTTTTATAATTATAAACAATATGATTGTTAGGATTTTTATGGCGTGACCTGAGTTTTTGGGGAAAGTTGGGGGTCTGTTTTATAATCCGAATCTATAGTAATATACTGCAGAAGAGGGTGGGTGTGGTTCTGGAGTGTGTCCGGGGGCTGGAGGAGGCTGGCTGTGGGCTGCAGAGGTGGCGGGAGTTCACGTGCGCCCGCTCATTAGCCTCATGTAATATGCACTGCGCCTGCAGTCTATCACCTCGGTGCTGAAACTGCACTGAGATATGGACTGGGGGAGCAGCTCATATTCCATATGGCTACACCCCCCTTCATGCTGAATATGACCTCCCCATAACTCTGAATGGCCCCCCATGCTGCTGCCCACACTACAATAACAAACACTTTTTACTTACCTCTCCAGCACTCTCCTCCGTGGCTCCCTTCTTGCCACACTTCCCGAGTCCTTCTGCATCTTGGGGAGCTGGTCATGTGATCAGGTTCGTAGTGATAATATCACTCTGCTGTGCCGATCACATGACCGACTCTCCGAGACGCAGAAGGACTCAGGAAGCACGGCAAGCAGGGATCCATGTATGACAGCGCCGGAGAGGTAAGTAAAAAGTGTTTGTTATTTTAGTGTGGGCAGCCGCATAGGGGGCCATACAGAGTGATGGGGGGGCCATATCCAACATGAGGTGGCCATGTGCCATCACAGGGGGCCATAGATCCAGCACATGGGACTATGTGCCATCACAGGGGGCCATAGATCCAGCACATGGGACTATGTGCCATCACAGGGGGCCATGATCCAGCACATGGGGGCTATGTGCCATCACAGGGGGCCTTGATCCAGTATAGGGGGGCCTTGTGACATCACAGGAGGCCATGTGCCATCACTCGGGGACGTGTGCAATCACTGAGGGACATGTACCATCACTGGGGGACATGTGCCATCACAGGGGGACTATGTGCCATCACAGGGGGGTTATGTGCCAGCACAAAGAGGCTATATCCAATATAAGGTGGCCATACCCAGATTAAGGGAGCCATTTTGAGGATGGGGGCTATATCCCAGGATGAGGGACCATGTACCATGAGGGGGCTATGATGGACATATATGTGATTTGTAAGATGGACACTGGCATTATAACTCGGACCCCATTTAACATTAAAAACTATTTTTTTCCTCTTTTTCTTCACCAAATTTGGGGGTGCGTTTTCTAATCCTGTGCGTTTTATAAAGGAAAAAATACGGTAATTGAAAAAATGTAAATGTCCCATATAAATTGTTGTGAACAAACACACAAAAACTTCAGGAACTTGAAATGACAATTGCTGCATGTTAAACTTATTAAGGAGCATTTGTACTAAGGATTTCTAAGCTAACAAGACTTAATATCACTTATCAATAGTCTTCTAATAATAGCACTACAGACATCACTAACTTACAAATCACATTGGTCCGTTTTACAGCTCAATACAATGATCCTACACGTCATTGATTTTTGTCATGTTGGTTGGAAATAAAAGAAATCCTTAGCAGTAGCTTCATTTATTGATTGCAGAAATATCTTTACATGTCATTTACAATCAGCTGAGATGTATTACTTAATTACCAAAAGAAAATGTCTGTCTTTTATAGTAGAGTTCAGTTGTGTTAATGACTGCAGAATGTTTAAAAAGAGCAAATCACATGTACAGTTGGGCTCAAAAGTTTCCCCTGCAGTTTTTTTGCATTCTTGGCCTTTTTTCAGAGAATATGAATGATAACACAAAACCTTTTTTCCACTCATGGTTAGTGGTTGGGTGAAGCCATTTATTGTCATACTACTGTGTTTTCTCTTTTTAAATCATAATGGCAACCAAAAACATCCAAATGACCCTGATCAAAAGTTAATATGCCCTGATAATTTTGGCCTGATAACATGCACAGAAGTTGACACAAATGGGTTTGAATGGCAAATAAAGGTAACCTCCTCACCTCTGACCTGTTTGCTTCTAATCAGTGTGTGTGATGAGTGAGTTTCTGGGATCCAGACAGACTCATGCATCTTTCATCCAACCACTGACGCTTCTGCATTGTGAGTCATGGGGAAAGCACAAGAATTGTCAACAGATCTACGGGAAAAGATAGTTGAACTGTGTAAAACAGGAAAAGGATACAAAAAGATATGGAATGAATTAAAAATGCCAGTCAGCAGTGTTCAAACTGTGATTAACAAATGGAAAATCAGGGACTCTGTAAAAACCAAACCTCGATCAGGTAGACCAACAAACATTTCGGCCACAACTGACAGGAAAATTGTTCTGGATGCAAAGAAAAGCCCACAAATAACATCAGCTGAAATACAGGACTCACTGAAAACTAGCGGTGTGGCTGTTTCAAGATGCACAATAAGGAGACACTTGAAGAAAAATGGGCTTAAAGGTGGAGTCACCAGAAGAAAGCCATAACTGCGCAAATGCCACAAAGTATCTTGCCTACAATACGCCAAACAGCATGGAGACAAGCCTCCAAACTTCTGGAACAAGGTAATTTGAAGTGATAAGATCAAAATCGAACTTTTTGGCCACAGCCATAAACATTACATTTGGAGAGGTGTCAACAAGGCCTATGATGAGACGGACACCATTCCTACTGTAAAGCATGGAGGTGGATCACTGATGTGGGGATGTGTGAGCTACAAAGGCACAAGAAATTTGGTTAGAGTTGAAGGAAAGATGAATGCAGCAAGTTATCAGCAAATACTGGAGGCAAATCAGCCCGAAAGCTGCGCATTTATATCACCCACACAGTCAAACATAGCTCATATATTACCCATCCCTGTAACACCTCCACATAAATGTACTGTTCAATTAGGTCACAGTCGTTTGAGTCCTTCAGGAACATGCACATGGTTGCTAATGTTGATGCTCTCCTACAAGTGGTTCTCTTAGGTCCAGAATGGATTGGAGGGTCATGAGTAGTTGCAATGGTTTTCTTCTTCTTGTGGATGGCGTCCAGAAGCAGAAAGTGCATTTTTGCCCTCAAGTAGGCCTTCTCTTCACCTCAGGCGCTGCATAGGCCAGAGATGAACAAGCAGTTTTTTTTGGAAGTGCATGCTGCTTTCTCATGGGCTGGTGCAGTCCTCACTTGGAAGTCTTCCACTAGTTGGATGGTGATCTGCAACTACTTTTCCAAGGCCTTCTCTGCATGTGAACACAACTATTCAATTGGTGACTGAGAATTTTTGGCGATCAAGATGGCTCTGGAGGAGTGGCGATACCTCCTGGAAGGTGCAGTACACCATATTGTCATCTACACCGACCACAAGAATCTGGCCTTCTTAAAGTTGGCTCAGAAGTTGGATCCGGGCCATGCCCGATTGTCGCTCTTCTTGACCCGATTAAACTTTTGACTTTGTCCTTCATTTCTGACTAGCAGAATAAAATGTCAAGGCGGTTGCACTCTCCACATCCTTTCAGTTGGTCGACCTGGAGGAAGAGCCTTAGCATATCATTGAGCCCTCCAAAATACTTACTGTATCTCTAGTCAAGTTGTCCCTGAAGCCACATAGGACAACTTTTATTCCTAATACATAAGGAAGCATGTTTGTAAACAAAAAGCTAAATGCGACCAAAAACAACAGTACACTGCAGTAAAAGTATTAAATGCAAGTGCAGTATAAAAAATAGTATAACAAATACAGGGTACTTAGTCTATCCGTTTTTTTGCGCAAAAAAAGTTATATCAAGCCACGTCACTAACTTCAAAGTGTACCCATCTCTGACGCGGTCCTAACTGTTGTATTAAAAACCTGACTAGTGTGTATACTTACTAGTGAGCAGGAGCCAGCAAGACCAGTGTCTGAAATGGACTGAAGGCGACGGGGCTATATGTGTGCAGGGCCCAGAGAGGGGCGGGAACTCCATCTCTTGCAAAGCAAGCAACCAGTAAGTTACCTGTAGCCACCCTAGAAATGTAGCCGCGTGTAAAGGTACCCTTAGTGTGTCCAGACTTATGTGTATTATCCTGTTTAGGTAAAATCCTAGTCCCAGTTTACAGTGTTATAGCCTATTCACATGTGTATCCCCTTAGATCTATGTGTCTCATCAGTACCGTGTTTATAGAAATAGAAGCTTAGAGCCTGTCCTCCTCAATGTCAGGTACTGTATTGTCCCTGGGTTTCCTGTTAGATAGACACCTCTCAGCTATATTGTGAAATGAAGAACAGTTTGCTTGTTATCAAAAGGAATGGGTACTTAGCTTGTTGATGCTGAATCATGCTACAGGCAGGGTCTGCTCACCGGTCGGGAGAGTATGTGCCAGCACGGTCCGTGCTTATGGCAGAGGCTGGCGTGCTGTAAGGGCTTCTGCCCTTTTATCGCATGTTCCGCCTGCCCGTAAACCGGAAGTGAACTCCGGAGTTCGCGCCAGCGCAATGATGCAAGCCCCGCGGACCGGAAGTGCCTATACTTTTGTTATACAGCGTTGCCATGACAGCGGGCAGCGCTGTCTGGGGCACATATTAGGTTGAAAAGTGATATGGTCCGGTTTATGGGGCACTATAGACTGTATACACTTGATAAGTACAGTGTTTTGGGGACTATAGTATAATATATGGTTGGACATGGGTATAGATAATGAGTCAAGTCATGTGATGTGTGTGTGTTTTGTTGGTGTATGGTCTGTAACCTATGTGCTGGTTAGGGTGATGTAAATAGAAGCAACATGGAGTAACTCTAGTTATCATTATACATTGTACATATGAAAGGAGTTATATATATCATATTTTGTGTTGAATTAGCATATAGCTTATATGACAACCAAACAGAAATATGTAGTTACAACTAATGTCATAACAGTCCATCATAGGTTTATGTCACACACTCCTATAACACAGGCTGTTACGGGGTCCAAGCCGTATAGTATGATAAATGCAAGGGAAAAATAAAGTAATAAATGGAAAAAGGAAACTTGTAGAAATTCTATAGGCGTTATTTTGAGATGTCTTACCACGTTGTTGATCATGCTTTTGAAACGACCAAGGAAAACTAGGTATTGGTCTGAAACAAGAAATTTAGTTAAGCCACACAATCTCCCTATTGAGTCCCTTAGGTGTCAGTGTGTCCAATGTATGTATACAATAGGTTTCCCTTTTCTTAAGCAATCTAATGTGATTATCCCCTCGTCTTGGCTCTATAACCTGAAACCTAAGTTGGGCCATATTGTGTTTTGCTTCTACAAAGTGGTGCGGCAATGGCAGCCATGTTTTTTCGGTGCGTATTGTGGATTTATGGCTCTTCATCCTATCCCTGATGGCTTGTGTAGTCTCCCGTACGTAAAGTAGGCCGCAGGGGCACTTAATGAGATAGACCACGAAGTTAGTGTCGCAGGTATAGAAGCCCCTGACCTTGTATGTCTTACCTGTCCGTGGGTGTATAATTTCACTTCCCTTAATGACGTTAGAGCAGCTAAGACAACCTAAACATGGAAATGTACCCGTTCTATGTGCCCCTGTGAGTGTTCTTGTCAAAGGTTGTCTAGATGAACCTATGTCAGCCCTGATGAGTTGATCCCTCATGTTAGTGGGCCTCCTTGTGCACATCAATGGTTGATTTTGGAAAGTTTCTATCTTTTTTTTTTTAAATCAGATAAATTTTTATTAATATATCGTACATAAATTACAGTTTAAATCAGAATTACTGCACATCTTAAAGTTATCAAAAAAAAAATACCCCAACTCCCCCTTCCCTCCAGTCCCCTCTTCAGACAATACTTTCAGCATATAATATCCCCATTATTTACAGACGGGTCTCAACACATACCAAGCGTTATAAATAGAATCCTCAAGTTACATTTCCTATAAATCACGATTTTCCTTAACTATTCCTTATTCACAATTCAACCATGGTGTCCATAGCTTTTCATACGTTTTATGCGATCCTCTCTTTTCATAAACCTTCCTTTCCAGTTGTATGATATAATTGGCCTGGCGACAAAATTCAGTTCTCGACGGCGGCTCCTCACTAGTCCACTTCCTCGCAATCAGTTTCCTTGCAATATATAGTAGTCTAGCTATAGCAATTTTAAACGTGTTATTGACCGCTACCTCCTCCACATAACCCAATAGACATACTACTGGATCACGGGGAATGATACAGTCATACACCCTCTCAATCCTGGAAAGTGTCTCATTCCAGAATGCACCCAATCCGGAGCAGCTCCACAACATATGGAAGATGCCAGCACCAGCAGTCCTGCATCTCGGACACTCAGAGTCTGCCCTGAGGCCAATCCTGTGTAACAGCTCCGGAGAACGGTACAATCTATGGATTACGTACAGATGAGACATCCTAGCCGGTTCGCTGAGCGACAGTCTCGGTACATACTCCAAAATGCAATCCCACACGTCCCCTTCAATATGACCAATCTCTTCCTCCCATTTAGCTTTAGATTTCATTGGGTAGTTCAGCAGAAATGTGTGTAGCAAGTCTTTATAGGTTCCCGAAATTATCCCTCTAGTGAGGCCTTCTCCACAAACATACTCCAATACCAAATCTTGGTCCACCGCCAAGCTTCCCTTAGTACTTTGTACCCTAATAGCATGTTTCAACTGTAGGTAATGGAGCCATTCAGATCTCGGTAGAGAGAATTCAGATTGTAACGTGGCAAAAGGTTTCAACGTCCCACCATCCAAAATCTGATACATTAGAGTTATACCCTTTTGTTCCCATTCCTTTATGGTACCTACCGTATATACTCGTGTATAAGCCGAGTTTTTCAGCCCAAAAAATGGGCTGAAAAGTCCCCCCCTCGGCTTATACACGGGTCAATACGGTAATCCTATGGTGGGAGGGGCGCGGGGGTGGTGGGGGGCGCTGCGCAGTATTTCTTACCTTGTCCCCCATTCTGCAGTGCTTTCCGGTGTCCTCCGTGCTCCGTTCCCGGTCTGCTGGGCCTTGTGGTTCCTCCTGGTTCCTCATCCTTCGGTTCTATCATGGGGGCTGCCATCTTGGTGTCTTCTCTCCGCCCCCGGCCAGTGATGTCAGAGCAGGCCGCGCTGTGATTGGCTAGCACCCGTGATCACATGTCACGGGTGCTAGCCAATCACAGCGCGGCCTGCTCTGACATCACTGGCCGGGGGCGGAGAGAAGACACCAAGATGGCAGCCCCCATGATAGAACCGAAGGATGAGGAACCAGGAGGAACCACAAGGCCCAGCAGACCGGGAACGGAGCACGGAGGACACCGGAAAGCACTGCAGAACGGGGGACAAGGTAGGAAGCTGTGTATGTGTGTGTGTATGTGTATATATGTGTATGTGTGTGTGTGTGTGTGTGTGTGTGTGTGTGTGTGTGTGTGTGTATATATGTGTGTATGTATGGGTATGTGTATGTAAGTAGGCTGGCTGCCAATATAAGCCATACCTCTGGGGCTGCTGTATATACTTCTGGGGCTGCTGGATACTTCCACTGGGGCTGTATATACCTCTATGGCTACTGTATACTACCACTGGGGCTGTATATACCTGTGGGGCTGCTGGATACTACCACTGGGGCTGTATATACCTCTGGGGCTGCTGGATACTACCACTGGGGCTGTATATACCTCTGGGGCTACTGGATACTACCACTGGGGCTGTATATACCTCTATGGCTACTGTATACTACCACTGGGGCTGTATATACTTCTGGGGCTGCTGGATACTACCACTGGGGCTGTATATACCTCTATGGCTACTGTATACTACCACTGGGGCTGTATATACCTCTGGGGCTACTGGATACTACCACTGGGGCTGTATATACCTGTGGGGCTGCTGGATACTACCACTGGGGCTGTATATACCTCTGGGGCTGCTGGATACTACCACTGGGGCTGTATATACCTCTGGGGCTACTGGATACTACCACTGGGGCTGTATATACCTCTATGGCTACTGTATACTACCACTGGGGCTGTATATACTTCTGGGGCTGCTGGATACTACCACTGGGGCTGTATATACCTCTATGGCTACTGTATACTACCACTGGGGCTGTATATACCTCTGGGGCTACTGGATACTACCACTGGGGCTGTATATACCTGTGGGGCTGCTGGATACTACCACTGGGGCTGTATATACCTCTGGGGCTGCTGGATACTACCACTGGGGCTGTATATACCTCTGGGGCTACTGGATACTACCACTGGGGCTGTATATACCTCTATGGCTACTGTATACTACCACTGGGGCTGTATATACCTCTGGGCTACTGGATACTACCACTGGGGCTGTATATACTTCTGGGGCTGCTGGATACTGCCACTGGGGCTGGATACTACCACTGGGGCTGTATACCTGTGCTGGGGTCCACCCTCGGCTTATACACGAGTCAATAGGTTTTCCCAGATTTTGGGGGCAAAAGTAGGGGGGTCGGCTTATACACGGGTCGGCTTATACACGAGTATATACGGTATTTTTTGAATCTCCTCCAATTTACCATTACCCCAGATGGGTGTAAATCTAGTTAGACCCTGAAGTCCTCTATTCCTTTTCAATGCACCCCACACTTTATCCACAAGATCCAGCGTAGGAAGCTTTCTACCCAGTTGACCAATCATTCCTCCCTCCAATCCCTGCAGTATTGGAGTTCCTGCCATACAGTATTCTATTATACGTCTAACTGGTCCTTGTGTCTCAGGTCTAGACCAGCCTCTAAAGTGTTGACTCTGAGCTGCAAGGGAATATATCTCCGGGTTCGGCAATGCCAGCCCCCCTCCATCTTTCGGCCTCTGTAATGTCTCCAAGCTCATTCTGGGTTGTTTCTTACCCACACCAGTCTCCTGAACAGGGAATTTATTTCTTTGAATCTAGTTTTGGGTATCCATACTGGAGAGTTATGCAAAATATATAGGAGCTTAGGCATCACTATCATTTTCAATAAGTTAATGCGGCCCACCACTGATAAATGTAGATTAGACCACGCATCAACCTTTACTTTCAGTTTTTCAAGTAGTGGTTGCAAATTAAGGCGCAGATAGTCCGTAACTGGCAACGATACCTCAACTCCCAGATATTTGAAACCAACCCGTCGCTGCAATTCTGTCTCTATACTACCATCAACATCCTCCACTCCTCCGTTTACTTTAAATAATACAGATTTAGCCCAATTAATTCTAAGCCCCGATATATTACCAAACCTATCAATTAATTGCATGGCATGGCTCAATGATTCCGATGGGTTGTCCAAAAACAACAGCACGTCATCTGCGTATAAGGCAATTTTTTCTTCCATCTCCCCATATCTGAATCCCCGAACATCTTTTGATTTTCTAATGGCAGATGCCAATGGTTCAATTGCAATCGCAAAGAGAAGCGGCGACAGCGGGCACCCCTGTCTAGTTCCCCTATAGAGCTGGAACGTCGGGGAAACCGCCCCATTAACTCTGAGTCTCGCTGTTGGCTGGGAATAGAGTAGTTGTATCCAGGAGATGAATTGTGGCCCAAATCCCATCCTCTCCAGCACTCTCCAGAGATATCCCCACTCTATACTGTCAAACGCCTTATGGGCGTCCAATGAGGCAATCATTCTATCGTGGGCACTGTCAAAGGGCATTTGTAAATTAAGAAATAGTCTTCTGATATTAGTTGCCGTCGATCTATTAGGCATAAAGCCCGACTGGTCTGAATGTATCAGTCTAGATATGACATTGGACAGTCTATTGGAGAGTACTTTGGCTAGGATCTTAACGTCTGCGGTTAGCAGGGAGATAGGTCTGTACGAGCCAGGATTTCTAGTATCCTTACCCTCTTTTGGGATTACCACTATCACCGCCTCCCTCATAGACGCTGGTAGGAGAGATTGTCGTTTAGCCTCTTCAAACACTCTTAACATCTCAGGGAGCAAAAACTCCTCCAGGTGCTTGTAAATCTCCACCGGAATACCATCCGAACCAGGGGCCTTATCATTGGCCATGCCATGCAATGCCATCTCTAGCTCCTCAATCACAATGGGCTTCTCCAAGTCTGCTCTTTCCTCCATGGTCAGCTTCCCAAGATCACCCAATTCTAAATACCAAGCAATGTCCTCCTCTATTGGTGGTCCCTGCGAGGAGTATAAAGATTTATAAAAGTCTGTAAAGACTTCCAGGATTTCCTCTATGGCCGTTACTGAGACCCCCGACTATTTATCATTTCGCGTACGTAAGTGTTCCCCCTCTGAGCTGCAGCAATCACAGAAAGTAGATGGCCCATTTTCTCTCCTTCAGCATAGAACTCAACTTTCTGAAAAGCCTGTCTCCTCATCATCTTCTCTAACATTATTTTGTTAAGTGTATTTTGAGCCTTCAGGAGTTCCCTCTGATTATCTGGTGTACCATTCACAGTAACTTCCTCTTCCGCCCTTCGTAGTGCTTCCATGCCTTCCACTTCCTTCTTTTTGGATGCGGTCTTTTGTCTACATACGTCTCTAAATAATATCCCTCTAAGGAATGCCTTCATAGCGTCCCACACATTTAGCAGGTCAGTACTCCCTTTATTCAGAGTGAAAAATTCTACCACCTCCTTTAACGTGTTTTGCAAGTCAATGTGTTGCAACCATACCGGGTTTATCTTCCAACCCTCCCTTCTCACCCCTGACTGATTCCCACATCTGATGGACACGAGGACAGGGCTATGATCTGATAGCACTCTCGGAAGATAATCCACTTCATCTACCATCGAATCCATCAAACCGGAAGCCAGCGCTATATCAATACGTGACAATGTACCATGTGTGGCAGAATAACAGGAATAACATCTTTTCCCTTCATTCCTTACTCTCCAGATATCCACCAAACCAATTTCCCGCACCAAGGTGCCAAATGAGGTAATATTGTCCTCCCTTCTCACGTTCGGCTGTTTATTTCTGTCCCAGAACCCGTCTATCACATTATTAAAATCCCCAATCATCAGCAGCGGTACACTCCCCCCTCGCACCGTAAATTCTCGCATTATTCTGATCTTGGAACAAAAGTATGTGGGGGGAATATACATCGCAACTATACATATGGGATGATCGTAGAAAAGTCCACGTACCGCCACCCCCTGCCCATCAGGATCTATGCAAACCTCCTCTTCCTCAAAATGAATAGAGTTATGTATCAGTATGGAAACTCCTCTTGCATAATTGGAAAAAGTAGAGTGATATGCCTTTTGAATCCATTTCCTATCAAGTACATGGGAAGTATCCTTCATTAGATGCGTCTCCAGCAGGCACATTACCATGGGACCCCGTTTCTGCATATGCTTGAGGACTGCCGCTCTTTTGGTTCTGTCCGCCAAACCCCTTACATTCCAACTGATCACTTTGAGTCTACTCCCCATACTGTGGATGTTATAAACAATGCTGTTCTCCGTCTATTGTCCCTCTACTGACTGTCTGAAGTACATCAACCCTCCTATTCCCCCCCGCCCTAACCCCTCCCTTTCCCCTCATAACCTTAAAACTCTTAACAAGAGTCGAGAATTCCCAACCTAGTCTCTCACTCTCAAAGCACATCTGAGAACGCGCAGTCTCCTCCACACTCGGTGTCAAACGTACTTACACCTCTGCTTGCAGTCCCCCTCCCCCTCCCCCGCCAAGGCTATCCATGTATCCCAATTTCAACCCGAACAAATCTAGAAAGAATTAACAGATATATTATCATATCAACATGGGTCAAAGTATTAGGAACTACGTAATTATGTCACCACTTCTGTGACGTTAGAACAAAAGATGAAAAAACCTTTGTATGATTGTTCCACCCGCATTCAAAAACAAAAAAGTTTAAAAAATTACACATATGTAGTACGGGTGTTTCTGTAGTCGTTTCAGCCGACCTGTTAGCAATAAAGGAAAAACGATGAAAAAAGAACAATGTCTAGAAGATCACCATCTTCAAGTTTTGTCCTGTAGATTCTTGATATTGATCTCAATCCACTGCATGGCATCTTCAGGGTCTAGGAAAAAATGCACTCTGTCCGCTGCAGCTACTCGTAACTTGGCGGGAAACAGCATCGCATATTTCACTCCCAGCTCTCTCAGGCGCTTTTTCACTCCAATAAATTGCATGCGCTGCCTCTGGACCGTAACCGAATAGTCCGGGTATATGCCAATCCTGTGACCGTTAATAGTTAAACCTTCACTTTCTCTCGCCTTTTGCAGGATGATGTCTCTGTCTTTATAGTGCAGAAGTTTTGCAAGCATCATACGGGGTCCTTTCCCGGGTGGCTGTGGTTGTGTCGGGACCCTATGTGCTCTCTCCACTGCAAAGAACTTTGTCAGAACCTCCTTCCCAAATTGCTCTCCAAGCCACTTTTCCATAAATGCAGTTGGGTCTCTTCCCTCTGTCTTCTCTGGCATTCCAACAATTCTGACATTGTTCCTGCGAGAGCGATTTTCCAGATCGTCATTTTTAGCCTCTATAGCTGACAACCGCTGCATAAATTTCTTTTCAGACCTTTGCAGCCCAAGTATCTGGTCCTCTGCTGACCCCACTCTCACTTCCACCTCTCCAATTCAGCTTTGGACATGTCCTTTTTAATATTAGCTACTTCAGACTGGACACCCAGGACTTGTTGGGTTAACGTAGTGAGAGCTTGTTTGCAGAAAGATACCACTGTATAAACATCCTTCAGTGTGGGCTCCTCATTACACTCCATTGCAGGAGCTATCTCCCTTCCTTCTCCAGTCACACCACTTCCTCCACTCTGAGCCTGCATCTGCCCTTCCCGGGTTTCTGAAGTTTCCACTTCTCCCTCCTCATCATCCACCTCCTCACCTCCGTCTGATTTGTGAGCCGGGTCTTCTCCTGTTTGTCTGGCAAAGCATGCCAGCTTAGCAGCCGCTTCCATGCGGCGCTGGCATTCAGCGTTGGCTTTATCCGACTCCTCTCTCCTGTCGGCGCCATCTTGGGAGGAGAGGCCGTCTCCCCCTCCCAGGTCTTTCTGGCGTTTGCGGGGCATCTGCGACTCAAGAAACCCACCGCTGCACTCCGGCTCCTCTGCTCTCGCTCCCTCACCGTCAGGTCGGCTGAAACCGGCGGTAATGTCAGCGGGCGGGCAGGATTATCACGGGCCTCGGCGGGAGAGCTCAGAAGCGCGGCCGCTCACATCTCCTGCTAGGCTCCGCCCCCCCGGAAAGTTTCTATCTTTGGGTGTGCTTTTGATAGTAGGTTCCAATTTTTTCTGATGAGATGATGTATTCTGGGCATGATGGGATGATATGTATGTACAAAAGGTAGTCTAGTCTGTGTTGTTGTTTGTTTAGTTTCAACGTCTCTGTTGCCCATGGCAGTCTCCCAACTATTCATGACTCGATGAGTGCTTGGATCTCTCTAATAATAGACTGAGGATCTCTGATCCTTTCCGCAACAGCACCATCATAACAATAAGGATTGAGTGCTGGTCATTAACGATTACTTGTCCGCTCTTTGACAACAAATCTTCATGGACTTTATTACAGACCAGCCAGTGTCCTCAGGTTGCTTCATGATCTCAGTAGTCAAGGCAAGATTCTCTAAAATGGCCCACTTCACTCCTCTGTCAGGTCTTCCCTCTGTGCCCGTCCTCACTGAGCACTTTACCCAGCACATCTTCTTCCTGCACTGCACAGTGTCCAGATCGCATCCCGATTCTGGAGGGCCACCTGTAGGCTACTAGATGTCACTTTGGACTTATTGGCCTATCATCCACAATCCAATGGCCAAGTGGAGCCGGTCAATCAAATCTTGACAAACTTCCTGTGACACTTCGTCAACGAACACCACAGTGATAGTGTCAAACTTCTAATCCGGGTGGAGTTCTACAATAATCATGTGAGTCCTCTACAAATTCTACATTCTTCATAGTCTATTGGAAGAAGTCCAAAATCCCTTCTCCTGAGGCTATCACTCCCAGCAACTCTGTGCCTGATGCTCTTGTAAAGAGTTTCTACAAGATCTGAGCAGAGGCTAAGACAACTCTGGAGCGGTGCTCTGTTTGGATGAAAAGGCATATGGATAGGAGATGCCTGGACCCTCCTTCATTCAGGCTTAGAGACAAGGTATTGCTTGCTTTGAGATATGTCCGCCTCAAGATAACTTCCTACAAGTTGGGTTCTCGCTTCATTGGTCCCAATGGCTGAGAAGCACTGGATTTTTAAGGCACCTTCCTCATGTGGTAAGTGCCTGAACAATGTGGTCTATGCCTAGAGATATGCTGCTAGTTGTCAGGTCCCCTTTACTCCTGCTGTATCCAGAGTTCTGTGCCTCGTCTAACTCTTGTCTGCTGCTAGTAATGCTGTACTCGTAAGCATCCGTATGTAGCAGCCCTGCTGCTGTACTGTCATCCCAGTCCAGCTGACATACTCTCTGAGCCAGCTTGAAAAAGCCTTTCTGCCGTACCCTCTGCATAGTATGTGTGGCGCCCCTATGGCTAGGCGCCACAGGGTAGTATTACACTTTAACAATAATGTGTTAACCCTGTGAAGTTGTCAGTTCAAGGTTCACCTTATAGAGTCTATTCTTACACCCACCTAAGACCACAACACTTAGAATAGGGGAACCGGTAATTTAGTAGGTCCCAAAAAGGGGAGTGGCGCCTAGGATAGAGTAGTGGGAGAGAGAGTTTTAGAAAGACAGTTAGTGCTAAGAAAGCAGTCAGTAGTCTTCAAAGGGGGGAACCAGGACAGTGGGCAACGGGCCAGGACTGGTTGGAGCTAGCTGGTCACGTTGGGGAAGCATCGGCAGTGCGGGTAGCCGTAGCGGTCATACGTTTATCTCTGGCCGCAGACCGACGAGCTGTGGACCCCTCACTAACGGGTAGCTGACAGCACCACAAGGTACCTTGCCCCTCAGACCCAAAACTACATCCAAGATCACAGGAGTGTGGCCCGAGTTCTGGTGGCATGGGAAGTAACCGGCCTCGTCAGAACCGGTAAAGGAAACCCGTGCTCCACCATGGGAGATTAGGGGACTGGCAGGAGAGCTCTGCGAGGGTGGTAGAGTTAAGAAGAGTAACTTAGACCCTGAAAGCCACAGAGGGAAGAACATCTAGAGACTCCATAACGGGGAACCTGGAACTGGTGACAGACCCCCGGTAAACCGGTCTGTACCGTATATCATCACCATCTGCTGGTACCCATTAAAGTGGAGTTAAAGTTGAATTGGACTCAGTTATCCTTATTGTGGTGCCCGCAGGGCTCAGCACCATCAGCAGCTCAGCAGAGGGAACCAGCCCTACTGCAGTTCCCACTGTACCTGCATCCAGCCGTCCAGGCTGCACCTGCCTAGAGATTGTCCCTGCCTGCATCCTAGCTCCCTCGGAGTCAGCTGTCGAAGTAATGTCATCCCCTGGAGTGGCTCCGGGTAGCTACCTACGAGTAGAAGCCTAACCTCATCATCAGAGGCTAAAGTGAAGACAAGGTAATCTAGAGAGAGAGACATGCATTTTTGAGGGGATTTGTTTGTGACTTCAGTCAATGGGTGAAGAATGCTGAAGTTTTCTTCTGCACCAAATCTGCACCTGATCTACAAGGAAAAAAAAGCAATATCTGCACAATACGTCAGAATTCTCAGTGACTTTGCTGGCTTCAGGATAGGCATGCAGATTTTGGTGCAGTTGTGTTAAAACAGACCAAAAAATTCCTAAAAATTGTTATGTGTGCACATAGCCGAAGACTTAATTGTGGTTGAATTTTTGTTAGTTAGCACTTTGTAGTCACAACTTTGGCTTTGCTCATAATACTTTGGGGTGTACAAATTTTTATAACATGGCCTTGAATGAATTTGTTTGGAAAATTGCTATTTTGGTGTGCAAAATAACAGATCTTGTTTGTAATCAATCTCCCACATTGGTGGGAGTATTTTGTAGTATGGTATCCCATATAAAAAGTTGATTCTGAAAAGAAACTAAAGGTTTTCTGACAAATCTGTTGGGATGTACTTATTTCTTCTAAGCACTATATATGGCTATGGGTAAACGGATGGTAACTTTTTTTCACCTATGTGCTGTCACATACTATCTGAAATATTTACTCATTTGCATGGAGTTGTCTCCCTATCTTTATTGCTACACTATCCAAATTCACGCAAAAACGGCTGCTGTATTTCCTGTCCCTACTTTTATACTGGCAATGATAGTTTCACCTGATTGGCTGTACTGAATCGTATTATGTATCATGTGCGGGGTTTCATAGGGAAGCCCTAGGTCATGCTGCAGAGGTCATGTGAGCCTTCTCTGGCTGATGTAATTCTCTGCAATGTGTTACATGGTGCAAAGTGAATGGAGCATTAATCTAATTCAGATGGGTAAGTAAATTCCTAACAATTTCACACAATCGATTGACATCAAATTTACTTTTCTCATCTCTAGGAGAGTGGTCTAATGATCTACGGAAGTGATGACGTCTTTCCTTGAGAAGCAGTTTAACATCCTTTATAGCGATAGTGATATTCCTCATGGCCCACCTATACCTGCACACCCACAGATAGGCAAGAATCTCATGTTCATTTTGTACAATTTCAAAAACATTACAATAATTTACAGAATAAGTTAGTGCGTTGATAAAAACTAAAAAAGCAAAACAATATCAAAACTTTTTAGAAAAGGTTTTGAGTATATTTGCCATAGTCTTCTGATATCTGCACATCCCGAGTATAGAGCAATGTCAAGTCAAAGGTCTTCTCTTTAAAGCAATAGGAATCTTTTGTAGTCCTTGACTTGAATTTCTTGGATATGCAAGATGTGATGGCAATTCGGGTTATGAAAGAGTTTTTGACTTGGGAATAAAAGAGATGGAAATGAATTGTTTTCAGATGCCAAGCTTTCATCCCATGTCGAGTGTTCAGTTGGATTCTCTACGTTAGCTTAGAAGAAAGCTATGTCACAGCGGTTCTGTCTTCTTCCTGCTGATTCTGCTCTGTTTTGATGCTGATCAAACCCTTTTATTCTCCACTACAACACTGGATGTAGATTTCTTCTTTTTAATTACCTCCTAAATAAGCATGTGGCTAATGTGCTAATTATTTCCGGCTTTCTATCTTCTAATGACCTACTCACACTTGGCTGTCTTTACTTGGCATCACTTTTAAGGTACTCATTTTAAGTCAGAACTCAAAAAAGGTTACTTCCTATGTATATTTGCATGCCCCACATTACAATTTCTGCATTTATGCTTATGTTGCCATATACATTGAAAATACTTTTCTCTCGAATGTACTCGTGCGTAGGACCCGTTGAAGCGGAGAGCCCGCGAAACAGCGTGCCATTGTCCGCCGACTCCTCGGTCCCTCTCCCCACTTTGATGTCAACACCCCTACTTGAATAAACAAAGAGCTTCATCTATCTGGTGAGTGCCATCTGTTTTTTTATCTTCACTTACGAGTACTTTTTAGTCAACTTCAATTGTTGGGATTCTCCACCTTGGGATTCCAAATCTTAATATTTTTAGAAAGATGGTGTTAATCTTTTCCAAAGAAATTTACATTTAAACATTTTTTTTATATTTTTTAATTGCATAACTTCTTTTTGCCCCAAAATGATGAGATTTGCTTTGGTTGAAAACCAACCAAAAATTAAAGTCAACAAAACAGGGTGTGAGTCACAACACTCTATGCAACTGCATATGTTATCCCTGTATTGTGTTTTCACTGTGTGCATTGTTCTATACAGTGACATCACTGTGTTTATTATCTTTGTACTGTGACACTACTATGTGCCTCACTGTATGAAATCCTTGTATTGTGATATCACTACTAAATGTACATTATATCTGTCCACTGACATTGTGTCATGGCTCCCAACCATCCTCAATGCACTCGGACATTCCCGGATTTGCAAAGACGTCCAGGAAGGTTGATGATTTGTCACCGCTTCAACAGCATGTGCATCACGAGGACACAGATACAGATGAAGATAATGGTGGAGCAGTGAGCCGTTAGCTCCCATTAACAATAAAGGTGTATATAATAACTGGGATCACTTATCCACTTCCTCACTGAAGTGCAAATTTGCATATTTCCTAGAGGAGGGATGCGGCTTTAAATCTCCTTACCTACTTAACTGTCTTCTTATGGTTGCAGGCAAACTCCTCTCCGTAAGGTAGATAGCAAGTTCCCCAGACCTGGGATCACTTAGATAATTTTGTAAACACAATTCTCAAATTTTATTTTATTTACATATGCGATACAAGAAATAACAAGACAGACAATCATTAAAACCAATTAAAAGAGCCATAGCTGTACAAATACACTGCTGGTGTGTGGAATAACAACACCAGTCATCCTCACAAAGAGTATTCACCTAACCCCAGGGATTTCACAGTAACTGTTGGTGTACCAGTATGGCAGACATGCCCATATGACACTTACTGGGCTTTCCCAATGTGCATCAAAAAACACATAAAATGTGTAAAATAGTAATTACAAGTGCATGCATATGCAAACATCCATCAAATAGTTAATACATGTCCTTCTTGAGCCCAAACATTAGTAATCCAGACCAAGTACATATATAGAATGTCTCCTTCTTCCCAATACAGAAAGTGATGGTATTGTAAAAGGTGCAATTAAATTGGATTATTTCCAAGTGCCCATAGAGTTAAAAAAAGGAATAATGCACTTGAGCACAAAGGTCCCTTGTGAACAAAGCAAACCCAAAGCCAACAAATTACCGAGCATAACTACCTGTTGGAGTGCCTATCCATATCCCTACAGGGGTGGTCACTTTGTGAGGCAGAGAGGAGATACCCCACGCGCATCGCCAAGTGTATTTGCTTCCTCAGGGACTCCCTGCTCCACTATCTACCTGTCACATGCTATTATGTGCTGACTATCTGCAGTCTACGTTGAATGCTGCTGTGATTAAATGTGTATGAATTTCTTCTGGTACTGCATAAGTTAATGTCAGTTCAGCTGCTGTGTGTTGTGCTAGTTGTTCAGGTATTGGATGAAGTGAAGTTTAAATATGAGTTAGCTGGAGTCTTCGCCCCTGGCCTTTAAATAGCTTCTCTCTCCACCTGGTGATGTTACTGTTAGTTTTCACTTTGCCTTTGACCAAGCTATAGTGTGGACGTGGGTGCTTATCCTGTAGTCTCTGAAAGTTTTTTTTTTGCTGGAGTGGCTGCTGGCTCCAGTCCATGCTGGGTGGAGATGATGGTTTAACCATAGGGCGTGTCGAGGAGTTGAGAGCAAGGGTGGCGACTCTGACCTCTTCACCATCAGAGGTACCTATGAGTACAGGGTAAGACCAGAGCTTCCAGTCTACAGGGTCAGACCAGATACTTAGTTACCTTGCCCGCATTTCCATCTTGCATATTATTTCCTCACCATCTATCCCAGTCGTGACATTAACAGCGACCTTACTAATTTTTTCGTGTGTGTTACCCCTCTGAGCCACTATGTCTCACACAGCCTCAGCTTATGTATTTGCTCACCTGATGCAGACTATCTCAGAAGAGGTTCAAAGTCTGAAAATTTAGTTGGTTCAGCAGTTGCCGCAGGTTGTGGGGTACATGGTTTCGGCTCATGTCCTGGCTGTGCCAGAGCCTGAGGCTGCTCTCCCTGATAGTTTTTTTGGGGAAAGTGATGGATTTTTGGTTTTTTCGGGAGGCCTGTGAGCTTTATTTCAGGCTTTGACCCCATTCCTCTGGGAGTGAGGAACTATGGGTGGGAATTATAATCTCACTTCTTAAGGGAGACCCCCAGATCTGGGCCTTCTCCCTCATGACTGATTCTCTATCCCTGCGGTTGGTGGACAGGATTTTTGCTGCTTTGGCTCAGGTGTGCGGAGATAGGGTGACCCTTTTGTTGAGTCCAATCTCCGCAAACTCAAGCAGGGCACACGGGCTGTGGAGGAGTACTTCTCAGAATTTCAGAGATGGGTGACTGACACCGAGTGGAATGACCCTGCCTTCAGGAGTCAGTTCTGCCTAGGTTTGTCAGCTAGACTCCAAGACACTCAGGTTCAGTACACCGCACCTGAGTCACTGGAGGCTACGATGGAAGGTAAAAACTATAAGCGGTCTAATTGGAGGCGCTCAGGCACAAAAGCAGCAGGCACTGGGATGGTTTTTCAACAGACCTTTATTCAGGCTCCCCTCCTACTCCACAACATGTTTCGATAGATTCTCTATCTTCCTCAGGTGGTGAGGGGGGGCGGGTTCCACAAACCTTTTATGGCTACCAAAGTTGTTCAATTGGTTAATGAGTGGAAGGCTCTTTAAACCTTATCCTAATACTAGAGCCTTTCCTAGTGCTTATAGATATATCAATGCCCATGTACTTATCTTCATTTATCAGGCCATGCCCACAAAAAATATAAATATATATACAGTGCCTACAAGTAGTATTCAACCCCCTGCAGATTTAGGTGGTTTGATAAGATGCAAATAAGTTAGAGCCTTCAAACTGCAAACGAGAGTAGGATTTATTAACAGAAGCATAAATCTTACAAACCAAAAAGTTATGTTGCTCAGTTGAATTTTAATAAATTTTAAACATAAAAGTGTGGGTCAATTATTATTCAACCCCTAAGTTTAATATTTTGTGGAATAACCCTTGTTTGCAATTACAGCTAATAATCATCTTTTATAAGACCTGATCAGGCCGGCACAGGTCTCTGGAGTTATCTTGGCCCACTCCTCCATGCAGATCTTCCCCAAGTTATCTAGGTTCTTTGGGTGTTTCATGTGGACTTTAAGCTTGAGCTCCTTCCACAAGTTTTCAATTGGGTTAAGGTCAGGAGACTGACTAGGCCACTCCATCACCTTGATTTTTTCCCTCTTGAACCAGGCCTTGGTTTTCTTGGCTGTGTGCTTTGGGTCGTTGTCTTGTTGGAAGATGAAATTACGACCCATCTTAAGATCCTTGATGGAGGAGCGGAGGTTCTTGGCCAAAATCTCCAGGTAGGCCGTGCTATCCATCTTCCCATGGATGCGGACCAGATGGCCAGGCCCCTTGGCTGAGAAACAGCCCCACAGCATGATGCTGCCACCACCATGCTTGACTGTAGGGATGGTATTCTTGGGGTCGTATGCAGTGCCATCCAGTCTCCAAACGTCACGTGTGTGGTTGGCACCAAAGATCTCGATCTTGGTCTCATCAGACCATAGAACCTTGAACCAGTCTGTCTCAGAGTCCTCCAAGTGATCATGAGCAAACTGTAGACGAGCCTTGACATGACGCTTTGAAAGTAAAGGTACCTTACGGGCTCGTCTGGAACGGAGACCATTGCGGTGGAGTACGTTACTTATGGTATTGACTGAAACCAATGTCTCCACTGCCATGAGATCTTCCCGGAGCTCCTTCCTTGTTGTCCTTGGGTTAGCCTTGACTCTTCGGACAAGCCTGGCCTCGGCACGGGAGGAAACTTTCAAAGGCTGTCCAGGCCATGGAAGGCTAACAGTAGTTCCATAAGCCTTCCACTTCCGGATGATGCTCCCAACAGTGGAGGCAGGTAGGCCCAACTCCTTGGAAAGGGTTTTGTACCCCTTGCCAGCCTTGTGACCCTCCACGATCTTGTCTCTGATGGCCTTGGAATGCTCCTTTGTCTTTCCCATGTTGACCATGTATGAGTGCTGTTCACAAGTTTGGGGAGGGTCTTAAATAGTCAGAAAAGGCTGGCAAAAGAGATAATTAATCCACACATGTGAAGCTCATTGTTCTTTGTGCCTGAACTACTTCTTAATACTTTAGGGGGACCAAACAGAATGCTGGTGGTTTGAGGGGTTGAATAATAATTGACCCACACTTTTATGTTTAAAATTTATTAAAATTCAACTGAGCAACATAACTTTGTGGTTTGTAAGATTTATGCTTCTGTTAATAAATCCTACTCTCGTTTGCAGTTTGAAGGCTCTAACTTATTTGCATCTTATCAAACCACCTAAATCTGCAGGGGGTTGAATACTACTTGTAGGCACTGTACATACATATGCACACACTATAAAGGTACCTTGTTCTTTGCAATCTTATCAGAATCTGCAGATTAAAGGATATACTGATCAAAAACTTCCAACAACTGACAAACTAATTCCAAAAAAAAAAAAAAAAAAAAAATATTTCTATCTCTGACATCGCTCCTATTCCTTTCACTTACGGGGCCGCTCATTATAAAATACATATTACTCATGAGCTGCAGTGGCTACTTATGTAAATCACTGTACTTAATATACATATATCAACAACGTTAAACACCCATTTAAAATCATAAAAACAATTATATAAAAAATTATTATATACACACAATATTAATAAAAAAATATGTTAAAATCTTTTTTTTTTTTTTTTTTTTTTTCTCTAAAATACACTTATAACAATAAAAATAAGTATTAATATATGATTCTGAACATTTACACTATTCCGTTACCCGTTCTTATCTCCATTTATGCCAATGGATCTTACTTACTGTCTATTAATGTTTTGCCACATTGTCAAGGGTGAGATTATGTCCTTCCGGACTCAGGGTCCCCATTTTATAAATCCAATAACTCTCACGTTTAATAAGGGCCCCTAATCTATCTCCTATATTTTCTCCTATCTGGTCAATAATAACTAGCTTCATTCTCCTATGATCTTTCTGATGGGCTATTGCATAGTGCCTTGAAAGACTATGAAGCTGGAAGCCCCCTTTAATATTAGAGCGATGCTTGTTAAGGCGAGCATGCATCGTCTGTATGGTCCTCCCCATATATATTGTAGCCCACAGGGGCATTCTATCATGTACACTATATATGTTGATTGGCAAGTAACTCTATATTTTATGGGAAATGTTCGCTTTGTAGTGAAAGATGTAAATTCCTTTTTACCATTAACAATCACTTGACAACATAAACAGTTCATGGTGTTACATGAATAACATCCCACCTTGGTATTTACCCCTGTTGTTATTATATTACTTTCCATGTTACGTTCCACCTTACTAGGGGCTACCATCTCTCTTAGGTTCCTATTCCTCCTAAAAATTACGTTTGGCTTTATAGGGATGTTTTTGGAGAGAATAGGGTCACTTCTCAGAACAAACCAGTATTTCTTAATCAGGTCCCTAATTACTTTCCTAGATTGACAGAATGTAGTAATGAAGCTCCATTTAGTCAGATTAGTTATTAGATCAGATCCGTTTTTCCCTTTCGTGATTTTTTCCACGCACGACTCTTGAGATAGATTTTTGGTTCTTCTATATGCATCCTGTAGGATCCTTTTCGGGTACCCTTTCTGAAGAAACCGTTTTTTCAAAGTTTTAGACTCTGACACAAAATCACAATCTCTAGTACAGTTTTTTCTCACCCTCCAGTACTGGCCGTAGGGTACATTCACTAACCATCTGGGGAGGTGTCCACTATTGAAATTAAGATAGCTATTTACATCAACTCGTTTAAAAAAAGTGGACGTATATACCCTCCCCAGGTGGTCGAACTGAACCCACAAATCCAAGTACTGGGGGCTGAGTCAGATGAAGATGCCGTAAAAGTCAATCCCCAGTTGTTTGTATTCAAATGGTCTACAAAACCATCTGCTTCCACTTTAGTACCCTTCCATATGATGAATAAGTCATCTATAAATCGTTTATAGTACACGATTTGTTCCGCCCACCTGGGTTGCGCAATGGAGACCGATTCAAAGGCACCCATATAAAGATTAGCGTAACTTGGTGCGAATCTGGTCCCCATTGCGCAGCCCCTCTTCTGTTGGTAAACAGAGCCATCAAATGAGATACATTGTTATTCAGTATAAAACATATTGCTGTTATCAAAAATTCCTTTTGTTCCTGGGGGATATCTTGATCTTTATCCAATATACTCTCTATCACTTTCACCCTGATAAATGTGGGATGTTGCTGTAGAGGGCTGTAACATCTAATGTTAGGAAAAGGCATCCTTCCATAGGGGGCAAATCTCTAATCTCCCTAATAAGTTGTGTAGAATCCTTCAAATAAGAGTCTAATTTAGCTACGTATTTTTGCAGAAAAAGACCTACATAGTGAGATAGGTTGCATGTAATTGATTCTACCCCTGCTATTATCGGGCGACCAGGTGGATTAGTCGGGTTTTTATGGACTTTGGGCAGAAAATAGAAATGAGGTATCCTATATTTTGGAATATCCAGAAACCTTCTTTCCCTTTTATCAAGGATGCCCTTCTCATATGCAGTCTTTATCAGCTCATTATACTTCAAAAATATCTTAATAGAGGGGTCATGGTCCAGTTTTTCATAGTATTCATGGTCTTCCAAGATTCTCTTCCCTTCTTGGAAGTACCATTCTTTATCCATGAGTACGACCCCTCCCCCTTTATCAGCACTTTTTATAACCAAGCTTTTATTCTCTTGGAGAGATAGTATTGCTTCCCTTTCCCCTTGACTTAAATTATCTCTTATTTTGGGATTGGTCAAATTCCGTATATCGCTTAAAATTAATTGCTGAAATGCTTCTATTTGTGAACCCTTATGATGTAAGGGATAGAATTTACTCTGTCCTCTCACATCTTTATGGACCATTTTCACATGCTGATCAACACTGGTATCACTATTATTCATAGGTTCTCCAGATGTTGATGGTTTAGGGCCTTCTTTCTGGTTCCTCTCTTCTATAATGAAATGGCGCTGTACCGTTAATTTCCTAAAAAATTCATTAAAATCCATGAATAATGAGAATGTATTTAAATTTGCTGATGGACTGAAGGATAAACCCTTACTCAAAAGTGAGGTTTCTTCTTTCGTTAAAATGTGCTTTGACAGGTTGAATATACCTATTTCCCCATCCACATTTTGGCCTAAATTGCTTTTGGTTTTTTCTGCGTGTTTTTTTGATCTAATGAGGGCTCTTTTGAGGTTTCTCCCATTTCCTCTACACCCTCTCTTTCCCTTTTTCTTTTGGGTTGGCGTCCCTGAGCCAACTGAAAAAATTGTGCTATTTTTGAATTCCTCATACCATTTAATTTCTTCACTGTTTTTTGTGTATCTTTGGGCCCTTGATTTTCTTCTGTGGTCTCCAGAATTCTGCCATCTAGTTCATTATATCCCATATTTGATTTTTCTACTACTGGGGGGATCAATTCTAAGACGGTTTCCATAATAGTCATGTTTTTACTGACATTATATGAAGGATTATCGGGGTTCATGGATATCTTACCCTCCCCATTTTCTGAAGATCAAAACCCAAAAGAAAAAGGGAAAGAGAGGGTGTAGAGGAAATGGGAGAAACCTCAAAAGAGCCCTCATTAGATCAAAAAAACACGCAGAAAAAACCAAAAGCAATTTAGGCCAAAATGTGGATGGGGAAATAGGTATATTCAACCTGTCAAAGCACATTTTAACGAAAGAAGAAACCTCACTTTTGAGTAAGGGTTTATCCTTCAGTCCATCAGCAAATTTAAATACATTCTCATTATTCATGGATTTTAATGAATTTTTTAGGAAATTAACGGTACAGCGCCATTTCATTATAGAAGAGAGGAACCAGAAAGAAGGCCCTAAACCATCAACATCTGGAGAACCTATGAATAATAGTGATACCAGTGTTGATCAGCATGTGAAAATGGTCCATAAAGATGTGAGAGGACAGAGTAAATTCTATCCCTTACATCATAAGGGTTCACAAATAGAAGCATTTCAGCAATTAATTTTAAGCGATATACGGAATTTGACCAATCCCAAAATAAGAGATAATTTAAGTCAAGGGGAAAGGGAAGCAATACTATCTCTCCAAGAGAATAAAAGCTTGGTTATAAAAAGTGCTGATAAAGGGGGAGGGGTCGTACTCATGGATAAAGAATGGTACTTCCAAGAAGGGAAGAGAATCTTGGAAGACCATGAATACTATGAAAAACTGGACCATGACCCCTCTATTAAGATATTTTTGAAGTATAATGAGCTGATAAAGACTGCATATGAGAAGGGCATCCTTGATAAAAGGGAAAGAAGGTTTCTGGATATTCCAAAATATAGGATACCTCATTTCTATTTTCTGCCCAAAGTCCATAAAAACCCGACTAATCCACCTGGTCGCCCGATAATAGCAGGGGTAGAATCAATTACATGCAACCTATCTCACTATGTAGATCTTTTTCTGCAAAAATACGTAGCTAAATTAGACTCTTATTTGAAGGATTCTACACAACTTATTAGGGAGATTAGAGATTTGCCCCCTATGGAAGGATGCCTTTTCCTAACATTAGATGTTACAGCCCTCTACAGCAACATCCCACATTTATCAGGGGTGAAAGTGATAGAGAGTATATTGGATAAAGATCAAGATATCCCCCAGGAACAAAAGGAATTTTTGATAACAGCAATATGTTTTATACTGAATAACAATGTATTCTCATTTGATGGCTCTGTTTACCAACAGAAGAGGGGCTGCGCAATGGGGACCAGATTCGCACCAAGTTACGCTAATCTTTATATGGGTGCCTTTGAATCGGTCTCCATTGCGCAACCCAGGTGGGCGGAACAAATCGTGTACTATAAACGATTTATAGATGACTTATTCATCATATGGAAGGGTACTAAAGTGGAAGCAGATGGTTTTGTAGACCATTTGAATACAAACAACTGGGGATTGACTTTTACGGCATCTTCATCTGACTCAGCCCTCCAGTACTTGGATTTGTGGGTTCAGTTCGACCACCTGGGGAGGGTATATACGTCCACTTTTTTTAAACGAGTTGATGTAAATAGCTATCTTAATTTCAATAGTGGACACCTCCCCAGATGGTTAGTGAATGTACCCTACGGCCAGTACTGGAGGGTGAGAAAAAACTGTACTAGAGATTGTGATTTTGTGTCAGAGTCTAAAACTTTGAAAAAACGGTTTCTTCAGAAAGGGTACCCGAAAAGGATCCTACAGGATGCATATAGAAGAACCAAAAATCTATCTCAAGAGTCGTGCGTGGAAAAAATCACGAAAGGGAAAAACGGATCTGATCTAATAACTAATCTGACTAAATGGAGCTTCATTACTACATTCTGTCAATCTAGGAAAGTAATTAGGGACCTGATTAAGAAATACTGGTTTGTTCTGAGAAGTGACCCTATTCTCTCCAAAAACATCCCTATAAAGCCAAACGTAATTTTTAGGAGGAATAGGAACCTAAGAGAGATGGTAGCCCCTAGTAAGGTGGAACGTAACATGGAAAGTAATATAATAACAACAGGGGTAAATACCAAGGTGGGATGTTATTCATGTAACACCATGAACTGTTTATGTTGTCAAGTGATTGTTAATGGTAAAAAGGAATTTACATCTTTCACTACAAAGCGAACATTTCCCATAAAATATAGAGTTACTTGCCAATCAACATATATAGTGTACATGATAGAATGCCCCTGTGGGCTACAATATATATGGGGAGGACCATACAGACGATGCATGCTCGCCTTAACAAGCATCGCTCTAATATTAAAGGGGGCTTCCAGCTTCATAGTCTTTCAAGGCACTATGCAATAGCCCATCAGAAAGATCATAGGAGAATGAAGCTAGTTATTATTGACCAGACAGGAGAAAATATAGGAGATAGATTAGGGGCCCTTATTAAACGTGAGAGTTATTGGATTTATAAAATGGGGACCCTGAGTCCGGAAGGACATAATCTCACCCTTGACAATGTGGCAAAACATTAATAGACAGTAAGTAAGATCCATTGGCATAAATGGAGATAAGAACGGGTAACGGAATAGTGTAAATGTTCAGAATCATATATTAATACTTATTTTTATTGTTATAAGTGTATTTTAGAGAAAAAAAAAAAAAAAAAAAAAAAAATTTAACATATTTTTTTATTAATATTGTGTGTATATAATAATTTTTTATATAATTGTTTTTATGATTTTAAATGGGTGTTTAACGTTGTTGATATATGTATATTAAGTACAGTGATTTACATAAGTAGCCACTGCAGCTCATGAGTAATATGTATTTTATAATGAGCGGCCCCGTAAGTGAAAGGAATAGGAGCGATGTCAGAGATAGAAATATTTTTTTTTTTTTTTTTTTTTTTTTTTTTTTTGGAATTAGTTTGTCAGTTGTTGGAAGTTTTTGATCAGTATATCCTTTAATCTGCAGATTCTGATAAGATTGCAAAGAACAAGGTACCTTTATAGTGTGTGCATATGTATGTATATATATTTATATTTTTTGTGGGCATGGCCTGATAAATGAAGATAAGTACATGGGCATTGATATATCTATAAGCACTAGGAAAGGCTCTAGTATTAGGATAAGGTTTAAAGAGCCTTCCACTCATTAACCAATTGAACAACTTTGGTAGCCATAAAAGGTTTGTGGAACCCGCCCCCCCTCACCACCTGAGGAAGATAGAGAATCTATCGAAACATGTTGTGGAGTAGGAGGGGAGCCTGAATAAAGGTCTGTTGAAAAACCATCCCAGTGCCTGCTGCTTTTGTGCCTGAGCGCCTCCAATTAGACCGCTTATAGTTTTTACCTTCTAATATAAATCCCTCTCTGAGGGTAAAGCGGCGGGGAGCAGCTAGGTGCAGAGTGCAGCTTAACGTGAGGACCTAGCGTCGCCTGGCAACAGGAGTTTTAATTTAAGGACCTGCGGTGACGTGACCGGATGCTCGGAGCCCCCGGAGCACGCGGTGTGCGGATGAGCTAGAGCCTGTGAAGGGCGCCTTATCAAGTGTATTACCGGGTTGTGCGGGGACAGCACAACCCAATAAGGTGAGTGGCCACCTATTAGTACGGCCCGCTAAAAAAAGCCCCCTGGTAACCGCACTATTGCGCCCCTTCTCTTTCTTTTCTCTCACTGGAGGCTACGATGTCCTTAGCCATCATGGTTGACAGACATCTGAGAAAGAGACTGAGACCAATTTTGTCCACGGTGGCTATCCCTACTGAGGAAGCTCCACATGATGAGCCTTTTCAGCTGGGGGTGGTAGGCTCTTGTGTTAAACCTCCTGTGGTTAATCAAAGGGGCGGTTTTTGTTGTTGAAAGACTGACCATTTTATTAAAGTTTCTCCACATCATTCCAAGACAGATATGCAGTCTACCTCGAGTCGATCGGAAAGAGGCGACCAGAGGGTTTATATTTCTTTCCTAGCTAAATCTCCATTTACACTGTCTACCAGGGTTATGGTGTATAGTAAAACTGAACTAGTTGATAGCAGAGCGGGACTCAACCTGATTGATTCACGGGTTGCTCAGGCTCATGGTTTTGCCTGTACCCCTGTGGTGAGGCCCATCCCCATCGCCTCAATTGACTCAGTTCCCCTCAGTCAGAAGGTCCTCACCCAGATGATGCAAAATGTGAACTTGAGTATAGGAACTCTCCATCAGGAGGTCCTGTCTGTTACCTTTTTGGGAACCTACCCACTTCTGTTGCCTTGGGCCTCCCTTGGCTGAAGAAACACAGCCTGGTTATTGACTGTTGGGGGTGATTCCTGGGAGGGAAGTTGCCTAACCACTACTGTTTCTGCTGTGCTTTTTTGCACCTTCCCCTACCCTGTCAGCTGAAATGTCTAGGTATTTGCCAGGGAGTGCTGGTGGAATGCAGACTACACCTCTGACTGATGGCAGGTCTAGGCACCGTTCTGGGAGGACGAGTCGAGGAAGGACGATTGTTCTTACTTTACACCTCAAGGGAGGGGGGACAGGGGGACACCACTTCTGTTTGCCGTATTGAGTGTGTGCCCTCTTACTGTGACCGCCGATGTGGAAATAAATGTGCAGATCCAGACCTGAGAGTGAACGAGTATGGTTGGGTGTTGCCCAAACACGTCAGGTCGAGGAGTGCTGCTGGGGCTCCTAGTTCCGGGGTTAAAGGACCGTTTAGAATATCGGCCATTTCTAACCCTGTGCTGTACCGACTTGAACTACACCCAGTCTTGGAGACCCGTAACATCTCTAATATCTCATCACTCAGGAGATGTGAATTTTTTCCGGACATGTCTGGTCTCTTAAAAGAGAGGGTACTGTCACATGCTGCTATGCACTGACTATCTGCAGTCTATAGTGAATGCCGCTGTAATTAAAGGTGTGCAAATTTCCTCTGGAACTGTATGAGTGAATGTCAGTTTTGCTGTTGTGTGCTGTGCTAGTTGTCCAGTTGCTGGATGAAGTGAAGTTTAAGTGTGAGTCATCTGGCCCTGGCCTTTAAATAGCTTCTCCCTCCACCAGGTGGTGTCGTTGTTAGAGTTTTCACTCTGCCTTTGATCAAGCTTCTGTGTGGATGTCAGTGATTGTGCTGTAGTCTCTGGAAGTTTTCCTTTTGCTGGAGTGGCTGCTGACCCCAGTCTGTGGTGGGAGGAGGTTTAAGCATAGGGCGGGTTGCAGAGTTGATGGCAAGTGTGGTGACTCAGACTTCCTCACCATCAGAGGTACCAGGTCTTCCAGTCTACAGTATCAGACCAGATACTCAGTTTCCTTGCCGGCATTTCCATCTTGTATACTAATCCCTTATCCTCTATTCCAGTCATGACACTACCGTAGTTTCTGTGAGCAATCAAAGATGTCTCAGGTTTGGTGCAAGAGATTTGATGACAGTCGGATGCAGCAAATATTACACAGTATAAAGTGGTTTAGATATGCTCTGCTCATTGTAAGAAATGATCTGAATATTTTTTTCATTAGCTCATTCTGCCTTGGGTGGCATTATGGAGACATCATACTGTGTGAGGAGCACTTTTGGGGAATAATAATGTATGAAGGGTCCAGTGGGAGCATGGGGGCATTATACTTGGTCAGGAAATCCATAGTCACGCTATGATATGGTGTTAGGTGGTAATGTGGAGGCATTATTCTGTAGGAATGCACTGAGGGGGCATTATACTATGTCTTTGTGTGTGGGGTACTTTTTGGCATTATAATGTATTTTGCGAACCTCTTTGGGGCATCATAGTGTGTGGAGGGGCACTGTTGAGGTGATATATACTGCACTGCAGTATGTGTCCCATCTTTCAACGTTTGCAGGTAGGCATAACACATTGTGACAATGTGGTCACTGAAAGTAAGGGGGATAATAACTTGGCAGTTAGATTAAGGCACGCAGAACAGTTTCTCATTTAAATAATCCAGCCGCTATATTACACCATACATAAACCACTTGCCAACAAATAAACAAGAGCCTTCCTTTCGCGTTACAGTAAAAATATGAAATACATAGTCGATTTCAATGGTGGATATGCCTGCAGGGCTTTGGATACATCCCTTGCATCTGTATCCCAGTGAACGTATAGCAAACTTCACTCTCTGACCTCAGTCAGAACACAACCCCTTTTCTTGTTCTTGAGGTTACTTTTCCAGAGCTCTGGCACACTCAACACACATGGTCTCTCCACCATGTGCTTTCCAGCAGGTGTGATTCTTCCAGGACCTTACAAGGCAGACCATCTGATCCAGAAAGTCACGTGATATACTACCTGAGACACACTCACACCCAGCGGCTGGCTGCCAAATTTCGGCCTGGGGGGAAAGCACACAGCGGTGGCCCATGAGCAGTGAGCTTCAGGGGCAGAGCGGCCTCCAAGACCAACATGACAGATGGCTGGGCGGTCCCAAAACTACTGCATGACCACTGGCCTGGGGAGCATCTGCCCCCCTGCCCCCTGGGCCAGTCAGCCCTGCTCACACCTCTCTCAGGACACAAACCTGTAATTACCCTTTGTGGGATTACACAGTAACTCTCAAGTTCACACCACATTCATATTGAAGAAAACATCCACCTCTGCAATACATTTTGGCTATTTACAATACAGCTGATCACCCCATCGAAATTTGTACTGTAATTTAAATGTGTGCATTATCCTTTACAGTGACACTACTATGTACTTTATTCCTACATTTTCAGCAATATTTATGTTTTATCTGTGCCGCAAACTTCTATTATGCATTATCCCTATACTGTGACATCACTGTGTACATTATACCTGTATCGTGACATTACTGTGTATCTTGTCTCTGTGATGTGACATCACTTTGTGCATTTTTTTGTACTGTGACATAAGTCTAAATTGTTTCAGTACTTTGACACCACTGTGTGCATTTTTCCTGCACTGTCGCATCACTTTGTGCATTATCCTTTTGCTTTTACCTTACTATGTTACTCTATTGAAGCACCACTCAAGCATTTTTCCTATTTCAGCACTAACGTGGTGCCTTAAATCTAAGTCCCCTGCTCCCTGTCATATACTCACCTACCAGCAACTTCACCTTTTACTGATGCTGCTCCGGTTCTGTGGTGCCATCTTGTGACTGTAATTTTTGACTGTCTGCCAGTCAAAATTTATATCACAAGCTCCTAATACAACTCTATGGGAGTCAGCATGAGGCCAGAACGAGGCTCCCATAGACATGTATTGAGTTGTGACATCCGCCACGCTGAAGCAAACTGGCAGATCATAAATTACAGCACGTGCTGTAACTCTCTCCTCTCTTCAATCTATCCTGAATGCAGCAGCCAGGATCATATTCCTCTCCAACCGTTTTACCAATGCCTCTACCCTGTGCCAGTCATTGCAGTGGTTGCCCATCCACTATAGAATACAATATAAAATTATAGCTCTCACTCACAAAGCCCTCCACAGTCCTGCTCCGCCCTACATCTCCTCTCTCATCTCTGTCTATCGCTCTACACGTGCCCTCCGTTCTGCAAGTGACCTAAGACTGACATCAGCTACAATGCGAACCTCCCACTCTTGTCTCCAGGACTTCTCATGAGCTGCACCAATTCTCTGGAATGGATTGCCAAGAACAATTAAATTAATTCCAAATATCCATTGTTTTAAGCGAGCGTTAAAAACGCATTTCTTTAGGTTAGTCTATCACCTCACCTATTTAACTATTCCCACTCTGAGGTTTCCAAATCTGGCCCCTTATATCATCTGTCTACACCCTGCATGTACTTAATGGCAGTTTATCTGCACTTGTACAGATCCTGGCTGGTAACCGGTTCATGCAGTGTTATATGAATCCCCTATTTATTATATTGATGGCAGGACCTTATATGATGGCACTTTTCACCATTAACCTTTTGTGTCCCCCTATTTCCTCATAGATTGAAGCTGGTGAGCAGGACCCGCACTTCACATGGCATCTGTTGAATTGTGTTACTCTGTATTGTCTGAATTTTTCTGTACATGTCCCCTTTAAATTGTAAAGTGCTGTGGAATATGTTGGCGCTATATAAATGAATTATTATTATTATGATTACTTATGACTGTATATTAGGAAAAGATTGCTCACAGAAAAAATTGATTTAGTAGTTTGTGAGTGGCTGTTTCATCAGTATTTTGCATATATGGCTGCCCCCACCTTTATCGTAGGAGTCTGCTACAACCAGTTAGTGCATTGGTAATCTGACTTGTAAGAAATGGTTGTTTTTTGTTCTGTGATTTTTTTATTTTAGGAAAAGACACATACCGCGCCAATTGGGACCGCAGTAATCCTACCATTTTCATGTTTTGACCTTGCTACTAAGTGCTACTTGTAATTTTCTTTGGTTGTGACATGCATGATTGGTTACTACATAACAGCAATGACAAGATTTTTTTGGGAGTATAGAATTATCCTAGGATTATGCTACTCTAACAGTATGAAATTTCATATTTTATTACATTTCCATTTTGTCCATATTTTGTTTACTGATTTTGTGTTCCGAATATTTTGTGTGCCAACCACATTACATGTACTGTAATAAGTTATTTGTGTCAGAGGGTGATCTATGGTTGTGTAACTCCTGAAGACTTCAATGTGAGATATGTCGTTTTATTGCTAAATTATTGAAAAGTAATGAATTCCCTTTCCTACCGCAGAACTGCCAATGGTCACAAGATGTGACTTTTCCTATTCACTCCTGTAGAATTCAGAGTTAGAGTTTAGTTTTGTCTAGCAGCAAAAACAGAGATGGTCTTGGCAGGGTTAACTGACAATCTGGCCCACGTTGGGGTGGAGTAAGATATATATTGGAAACAGGGGCGGACCGTCACCCCTGGGGGCCCTGGTGTAGGTGAGGACCGGGGGGGGGATGCTGGGAGAGCCGTGCTGCTGGGAGAGCCGCGCTGCTTCTGGGAGAGCCGTGCTCTCCCGCCTGGTGCTGCCGGGAGAGCCGGGCTCTCCCGCCTGGTGCTGCTGGCAGAGCTGCGCCGGATGGTCGTAGGAGCCGGAGAGGAGGGGCGGGATTAGGCAAGGGAAGCAGGAAGCTCTCTGCTACCCTTGCCTGGCCCTCCTCTCCTTTGACGGCGGCTTGTGGGGGTCAGCTGGGGGCCCCCTCCAGGCTTGAAGGGGCCCCCTAACCGATCGGGGCCCTGGTGCAGCTGCACCAGCTGCACCAGTGTAGTTCCGCCCCTGATTGGAAATGTACTTATTGTTTTAGTGTGAGTTAAGTAGTGGAAGCTAAAGGGGGAAAACAGGTGCAGGAGGTGGAAGAGTTGACCAAGCTTGGAGTGCAGATGTAGGTCTACAGAGGCAGACTGAGAAAAAGGGGTATCCTACTAGGCAAGCTGAGTGAAGATGTGCAGCTACAGTGTGGACCAGTGTGAACGGGGACCTGTAGAGAGAAAGGATTGCCTGGCTGAAGGACATTGCCACGGGGGCAGTGGCTCTATGAGTGACCTCTGAAAAGTAGCATAGCAGTGCCATGTATAGTAGCCACAGTGAAACACCCGTGGTGGACCCGTGTGGTTAGACATTGGTGGGATGCAGATGAACCTGTCTCCCCTTCCTACTTGTCAGTGTTTGTGGAAGGAGTTAATATCATGTTTCCAACCATCCTGAAAAAGCTGGTCTATGTTAAAGTGAAAAATGGACAATGTTATAATAGTTATTCTAATTGTGTGAAGTTGCCTAAAAACAAAGAAGTTGAAGCTGTTGAAATCTGTGTGAGACTCTTTAGGCTACGTTCAGACACGGCATAATTCCCACGTAATTTTGCAGTAGTGCTTTTTTGCGTACATTTTGCCCAAAAAGCGCGACTGCATTCAGACGACGCGCGTTCCCAAGCCCATTTATCATGAGCCTATGGGAAAAGCGCGCTGAAAAAGGCGCAAAGAAGTGTCATGTTCATTCTTTTAGCAGACGCGTTTTTCAGTGAAAGCGCCTCCGCAGAAAGATGCCAGAACACGCGGCTTCTGAATGCCTTTCAGCAAAAGCCATAGCTTTTGCTGGAAAACGTATCCAGCTTTGTTTTGTGCTGCATTTATGCGAGCGCTCATAAGCGCCGCATAAATGCGGGATTACGCAGGAATTGCGCTGTGTCTGAACATAGCCTGAATGTGAATGCAGGATGCAGCGGTGCTGCACTATGTGCAGCAGTGGATAAGAAAAAGGTTTCTGGCTTAGAGATACTGGTCCACAGGGGCAATGCTACAACACACACCACCATTGTCTGTTTTGTGCCGAGGGCAGAAGGGTGAAGCTCTCGTCCATGACTACCGCCTTGCATGCATTATATTTGCATAATATAATGTGTTTATTGCATTCCTCTGTCTTCTTTTCTATCATTCTTCATTATGATTAGAAAGGTCATTAACATGATAAAATAACAGAAACCTGAGTGTAATGAGCTAAAAACCACAGAAAAAGTAATTGCAAATGTAGGAATTATCAACATGCCTCATCGTCCCATGAACTAAACACCAATTCAATGAACATTTCCTATAAATGGAAAAATCAGTAAAACCAGAAAACAGAGTCACGATTAAAGGAAAATGACAAGGCCTTGGATGTACGAGAAATGAAGAGTTGACATAAGTTCTACAAATTGTTACAAATTGAACTAATTAATTATCACTGTCAAAGAGGGAATTGAAATATGATATAATACTGAACAAGGTGACCCAAGTGCTACAGGACAGATCACAATAACGAATTTCTGGTCAAATGTGAACTCAATCAATAGTCCATATAATGCTGAAATTGCTGCTCTGTAGATACAAATAGTCTTAAAATAACCAATTCAAGGGAAGAAATACAGCCACAAGTGAACCTGGTAAAGCTGGATCATAGATAATAACATATATCGATTGTCAGACCTATCACTCTATGAGTGGGTACTACCATCTGTGTACCATATGAAAGAAAAAAAAATCTGTGGCTACATATACATCATACAGTTGTTAGTCCATATTGGTTTTAAAGAGTAACTTGTTTTCATTTTTATTTCCTAAATCAATAGTACACATGTAAATAAGCAACTTTGTAAAATACCTAATCAGAGAAATCTACTTCTTTCATCTCCTGAATTGATCTTTCTCTCTCAATTAATTTGTAAATCTGCAATGTATCCAAAGAACACAGAATTACCTATTACTGGTAGGAGTGTTAGTTGGTGCTTTTAAATTTTTATGGAGAGTGGAGAAGAGGCAGACACAGACATTTTGCAATGACCGTTACAGTCCTACATAGAACTTCATACTCAACAAGTACTATTTCCCATCTCACTAATCGGAAAGTGTGTAGTCACTGAATACAAATTTTAATAATAATAATCTCTTATTATTTATATAGCAACATATCCTGAAGCATTTAGCAAATCAGAGATTAATATACAAACAATCATAAGAAACAGTTGTGGAAATAGATAAGAGTGGAGTTAGTGGCCACCAGCCAGTCTGTGTAGAGCTTTTGGATCTGGTGGAGTTTGACAGTCATGTTCAAGGAAGTAGTGGATAATATATGTCTAAATGTCTTTGATTAGGGAGAATGATAGGCCTCACTGAAAAGATGTGTTTTTAGGGAGCGCCTAAAACTATTTAAATTGTGGTTAGTCCTAATTTCTTGAGGTAGAGTATTCCAGAGGATTAGTACAGCTCAGGAGAAGCCTTGGAGCCGGGAATAGGAGGTTTGGATTAGTGCAGATGTTAGTCTAAAGTCACTCCCAGAGCGAAGAGAACGGGTGGGGTGATAGAGATGAGGGTAGAGAGGTAGGGAGGTGCTGCACCGTGAAGAGCTTTGTGGGTGAGAACAAGCAGTTTGAATGGGATCCTATAATGTATAAGTAGCCAGTGCAATGACTGGCACAGAGCGGAAGCATACGAGTAATGGTTAGCTAGATAGGTGACCCTGGCTGCTGCATTAAGGATGGACTGGAGAGGGGAAAGTCTAGTGAGGGGAAGGCCAATTAATAGAGAGTTGCAGTAATCAGGGCGGGAGTGGATCAGGGCCACTGTGAGGGTTTTAGTTGTTTCCATGGTGAGGAAGAGGCGAATTCTTGAGATGTTCTTCAGTTGCAAGTGCCAAGAGCGGGTGAGAGATTGTATATAGGAAGTGAATGAAAGATCAGCATAAAACATAACACCCAGACAGTGAGCCTGCTGCCTAGGTGTTATCGTGGTGCCGCCAACCAAGAGGGAGGTGTCAGATTTAGGGAGGTTAGTGGAGGGCGGGATTATAAGAAGTTCAGTTTTGGAAAGGTTGAGTTTCAGGTAGAGAGTGAACATGGTATTGGAAACTGTGGTTAGACAGTCATTGGCATTCTGTAATACAGTGGAGTAAGGTCAGGGGGATGATCTGTATAGTTGTGTGTCATCAGCATAAAGATGGTACTGGAAGCCGAATCTGCTGATGGTCTGTCCAATAGAGACTGTGTAGAGAAATAAGAGAAGAGGGCCAAGGACTGAACCCAGAGGGACCCTAATAGTGAGAGGAAGGGGAGAAGAAGTGGAGCCAGCAAATGATACACTGAAAGAGTGGTTGGAAAGATAAGAAGAAAATCAGGAGAGAGCGGTGTCCTTTATGCCAATGGAGTGCAGCATAGCGAGTAGGAGATGGTGGTCAACAGTGTCAAAGGCTGCAGAAAGGTCAAGAAGGATAAGCAGAGAGTGGTCACCATTACATTTTGCCATCAGTAGGTCATTGGTCACTTTGATGAGGGCAGTTTCTGTAGAATGTGGGGGCGGAAACCACACTGCAATGGTTCTAGTAGAGAGTGAGTAGAGAGATAATGGGGGAGGTGGGAGTAGACCAGGTGTTCCAAGAGTTTAGAGATGAAGGGGAGATTGGAGACTGGTCTGTAGTTTTTTGTGCAGGACATGCCAAGAGAATTTTTCTTTAATAATGGAGTAATGATAGAATGTTTGAAGGAGGAGGGGAAGATACTAGAAGAGAGGGAGAGATTGAAGATTTTGGTTAGGTGAGTATTGATGACCGGAGAGAGAGATTGGAGTAGGTGTGATGGAATGGGTTCAGTAGTGCATGTAGTAGGATGAGAGGAGGAGAGGAGCCTGGAGACTTCTTCTTCTGTGACTGGGTCAAATGTGGAAAGTGAGTCAGAGGACATGTGGGGAGGGATAGGAGTAATAGCGCTTTAAGGTCGGGAATTGATTTCCTGATGGATGTTTTCTATTTTCTTAGTTAAGTAAAAAGCAAGATCATCAGCACAGAGGTCAGTGATAGGGGCCTGCACTTTAGGATTGAGGAGAGAGTGAAAAGTGTCAAAGAGTTTCTTTGGCTTGTTGGACACTGAGGAGATTAGGGCGGTAAAGTAAGTCTGTTTGGTGAGGTGAAAGGCAGAATTATAGGTTCTTAGCATAAATTTATAGTGGATAAAGTTTTATGGTGTGCGAGTTTTCCTCCATAGGTGTTCAGCACTCTTAGAGCATTGCTGGAGGAATTAAGTTTGTGATGTTTGCTGGGGCTGTTTTTCTCTGTATTTGGAACTTTTGATGGTGAGGAGCGCTACTTGGTCCAGGGTGCTTCTGAGAGTTTTGTTATAGTGATTCACTGCCAGATCGGGACAGGAGAAGGAGGAGATTGGGAAAAGTGATGAGTGTAGAAAGTCTGTGAGTGTTTGAGGGTTAATGGCCTGAAGGTTTTTGAATGTGTGATAGGTAGGCGTGTGCTGGGGTGGGCAAGGATTTGTGAGCGTGAAGGAGAAAATTTTGTGGTCAGAGAAAGGAAGGGGTAAGTTATCTGAGGAGGAAGTTGAACAAAGCCGGACAAACACCAGGTCAAGGGTGTTACCGTCTTTGGGTGTCTCAGAGGTTGAGAGTTGTGAGAAGCCAAGAGAGGTGGTTAGAGATAGGAGTTGGGATGCAGATGGGGAGATGAGGCTGTTTATTGGGATGTTAAAGTCTCCCAGAATATGGGTTGGTAATTCTTAGGACATGAAGTACCTCAAAATAAGGGAATGAGAGTGATGGAGCTGGGGGGATGACCTTGAAAGTACATTGTGGGGACAGGAGTAGGCCGACTCCACCACAATGTCTGTTCCCAGGTCTCGGGGAATGGGAGAAATGTAAGCCGCCATGAGAAATAGCGGCTGGGGAAACCGTCTCTGAGTCCTAGATCCAGGTTTCAGTGAGGGACAGCAGATTAAGAGAGTGAGAAAGTAGTTATGGATAAAGGGAAGCTTGTTGCATACAGGTTGTGGATTCCAGAGAGCACAATTAAAAGAGGGAGATGTAGGTGTGCAAGTACTGTTAATGAGATTAGTAGGGTTTCATGTGAGGTTAGGGAGGGATTAAAGTAGGTAGAGGGTGGACCATGATTGGGAGAGATATCACCTGACAGGAGCAGCAGTAAAAAGAGAAAGAGCAAATAGTTTTTCGATTTAGGACATTGTTTCTGATGCAATACCCTGGAATATGATGGTCTGAGATTTTTCAGTAAGATGAAGAGAGCATGGGAGCTGAACATAGTAGAGGGAAGGAGAGAAGGGCTGATGTGGATGAGGCATGATGGAGGGAAGATAGGGCAGTAAAAATGAATGGCAAAAGCATATATGAAAATAGATATTGAAATAAAGGACATAGTTGAAAGGGAGAGTGAAAGAGTGTGGGTTACCTGACTCCTGCCCTGACTATCTGCCATATACAATCAAACTGGTGACTGTTCAATAGATGAGACATAGAGTTTACAGCAAATGCAGATATTGTACCATGAGAGGGGTTGAAATAGTATGTGAGCTCAGTAGAAAGATATCATCATAGCAAGCAGAATTCTAGTACCTTCTACTTCCAGTCAATTCCAGTTGAATTCTACCCAAATTCATTTCTATCCTCTTTAACACCAACATCATATTCTGAACATTCTTCTCACAAATTGGACATTCTGTTGTGCTACATAGGTTCTCTGGAATGTGCCATCGTGGACAATCAGATAAATTTCCAATGACCACAATTTAAGGGTGTCTTAAAAGGGAGTCTGTCTGAAGAAAATGGCTGTTCAAACCAAGCACTGCCTCTATCTATCTATCTATCTATCTATCTATCTATCTATCTATCTATCTATCTATCTATGTTTACTTTGTATAGTTATTTTGTAATGACAGATTCCCTTTAAAGAACACATTTTATAGGCAAGCTTATCACATTCCTTAATTTGATTCCTTTCCTTTTAGGATCCTTCTAAATAATTCCTCAAAATCTTGTATCTTCTGTGAGAAACAGAATCCATTTTATGCCTGTGGTATCAATCTTGTCCTATGCCTTCTGATGTCATGGTGATCAAGTAACACTGATTGGAAGGTTCACATTTCATTTCACGCCGCTACTTTTCCTATTGGCTCATAGTTCAGAAACTTTTTCTCTGTCTGTGACCCTAATTAAAATGGTTACATGTGAAAATAAAGAAGAATGTCCTGAGTACATAATACAATTGTGTGCTGTATTGATCATTGAAGTGCTTGTACAACAAATCTTATTATTTGAAGCTCAAAAGGCATCGTTCATACTTTACACAAAAATATCTCTTTGACTCCTATTAGCACGTAGCATGTTGTGTTTTCCCAGTTTTGTATGAAAAATATGTAGGTCATTAGACATATTTGCTTGTAGATTGTAAGCTGTTGTGCGCAGGCCCTTCATTCTTGTCAATTACTAGTCACTCTGGAAAATCAGATTTTGAATGTACCCATGTACCATGTGAATTGCATGTAACACACTATGACATAGTAGTATTATGTACAATTATTATTTACCCATTTAGGCCTGACCTATTTTGGGCATTATGGACAAAGCATTTTTTTTTCACCGTCGCATTCAAACAGCCATAACATTCTAATTTTTCTTTTGATGTACCTTGTTTTTTGAGGCATTTGGATTTCTGACACCATTTTGAGGTACATATAACTTATTAAACAACTTTTAGAAATTGAAGAAATGGAATAAAACATCAATTTTGCCAATATTTTTGTTTTTTAAACATTGCTAATCATTCTAGCTAATTGACGTATTAAACTGTTCTACAGCCAAATTGGTTCAGAGATGAAAACAGTTGAACCCAATAAAGTAAGTGGCGCTCAAAACTAATATGATGCTTACATTTGCTGATTTGCTCTATTTTTTAAGATCCGGTGGAGGTTATAATTACTTAATACACCTTTCATGCAGACTTAAATAAAAATGGCATCTTTATTATATAATCATCATTATTGCATTTTTAGTAGATAATGTATTACATGATCTATTTAGTCCATTGAGCTATCAGTATTCTATCATCTAAAAGCCCAGTAACACGGCACGGTATTGTTAACGATATCGCTTAAACGTCACGGGTTCAAGTGACATCGTTAGGATGTCGTTGCGTGTAACACAGAGAATCAACTACGATAAGTCATAGCCAACCTGGTATATCGTTGTGTGTGACACCGCGATAACAATGTCGTCTACAACTTCGCCCATTCACAGCAATGAGCAGGGATCGGTCGCTGGGTTGTGCGAACGATACCTGCTCACAACATCGTTGGTGCGTCGTTCACGATATCTAGACTTGTGACATCTCACCAACGATGTCAAAATGATGTCAGAAAAGACTGTGTGGCCACGAGATAATTGCCGACATCGTTCCAACATCATGCCATGTAATGGGGCTTTTAGGGTGACCATTTAAAAAACACCAACTCAGCTGCAATCTCCTGTAAAAACTGGAAAAAAAGCAAACGCAATATTGTAGTACCTGACAGATAATAATGCCCGAAAAAGTGATATACAGGCTCACCTGAAGGTTGTGAGACATCACAACCACAATTGAAGCATTTGATATCCACGATATTAATAGTGTCTGGAATGCTGCAGTCTTCCCACGTGTAGTAATCCAAGAAAATAAATGTAGAGAAGAAAGTGAACCTCAGACTGCGCTCCCTCTCCAATAGGACAATGGATACAATTCAGTTAGAATTCATCTGGTGGTTTATTCATTGCGTTTCAGGGCTTAAAATCTCCTTCTTCAGGAATACCATGCATAAAAGGTGGTATTCCTGATGAAGGGGATTTTAAGCCCTAAAACACATTGAATAAACCACCAGATGAATTCTAACTGAATTGGATCCATTGTCTTATTGGAGAGAGAGCGCAGTCTGAGGTTCACTTTCTTTACATTCCTTTTCCTGAACTCAGCTGCAATGGCATAATTCTAATTACAGTTGCATCACCTACTTTTATAAATGTTCTTTGTGTAAAGTATACTGTTTTAGGATTTCTTAGCATATTGACATGTTTCTATATATTTTTTAAGATATGCCTCATTCTTGCATTAAAAAGCAGATATTTTTTGTTAAATATGTGAAGTCTCTTTTGCATCACGAATGCAAAATTTGAATACTGAAACTCTCACAGGGGCGAAGCATGGGGGAGTAAACCCACTGGGCGGCAACCTGGAGGAGCGTAACTAAACAGCTACCTCATCTTTGCTAGAGCCTATGATGGGGAGGTTAGGCTTATGCTGAAAGGTATCCACAAGTTGCTACTTAAGGGGATCTTGATACCTCGATAACTGACTTCAAGTGATTCAAGAATGTAGGCATGTACAGTCTCTGCTGAGGGAAAGTCCTGGGCCTGACACTTTCCATAGACTATGACGAATGAAGAATTAGTGGAGGACTCATTTACATGATTAATATATGAGAACTCCACCCATGACAGAAGCTTGACCCAGTTGCTGTGGTATTTGTTGACGAAGTGCCGCAGAAGGTTCATCAAGATTTGATTGACCCGCTCCACTTGGCCATTGGACTGCAGATGATAGGCTGATGAGTTCAATGTGACATCTTGTAGCTTAAAGGTTACTCTCCAGAATCAGGACGTGAACTGGTCACCACTATCAGACACAATGTGGAGCCACAGACCATTTACATACATACATACATTTACATATGTGTATAATAATTATAATAATAAAAAATCTTTATTTATATAGCGCCAACATATTCCGCAGCGCTTCACAATACAGTGGTTAATAAACATAAAATACACAATACAATACAGCAATTCCAGTAGAGAAAGAATAAAGTACAATAATTTGATACAATACAATAAGCACAGAATCAATGTAAAAAATACAATAAAATAAATAAAACAAAAATAAAGGTGACCCTGCTCAAAAGAGCTTATAATCTACAACAGGATAGGGGTTACACAAAGTACAGGGACTTATTACACTGATGGTCCAGGCATCTTGAGGAAATGGGGGATAGAAATAAAGTTACGTGAATGGTCACCAGCCAATCTGTGTAGAGCTTTTGGGTTTGGTGGAGTTTGAAGAAGTGTAATATCAAGAGAGATAGTGAATGGGCTATATACAGTACAAAGGAATTTTGTTAGGGAGCATGATAGGTCTCCTTAAAAAGATGTGTTTTTAGGGAGCGTCTGAAACCATGCAAGTTGTTGATGGTACTGATTTCTTGGGGTAGAGCATTCCAGAGAATTGGTTCAGCTCGGTAGAAGTCTTGGAGGCAGGAGTGGGAGGATCGGATTAGTGCAGATGTTAGTCAAAGGTCATTTGTAGAACGTAGAGAACGGGTGGAGTGATAGACAGAGATGAGGGAGGAGATGTAGGGGGGTGCTGCATTGTGAAGAGCTTTGTGGGTGAGAACAAGCAATTTGAATTTGATCCTGTAGTGTACGGGTAGCCAGTGCAGTGACTGGCACAGAGCGGAGGCATCTGAGCAACGATTAGCCAGATGGGTGATCCTGGCTGTTGCACTAAAGATGGACTGTAGAGGGGAAAGTTTAAAGAGGGGGAGGCCAATTAATAGAGAATTACAGTAATCAAGGTGAGAGTCATTTAGGGCCATGGTGAGGGTTTTTGTTGTCTCCATGGTGAGAAAGGGGTGGACTCTCTATGTATGTGTGTATATGTACATGTATGTATGTATATGCGAGTAGGTGTATGCAAGTATGTATATGTGAGTGTATGTATATGTATGTATGTGGGTGTATATGTAGAGTATGTCTGTGTGTATGTATGTGTGTGTGTGTATGTACATGTATATGTGTACATATATATGTGTTATGTACATGCATGTGTGTAGATCTGTGTAGATCTGTGTGTTTATGTACATGTATGTGTGTATATGTGTGTAGATGTATATATGTGTGTATGTATCTGTGTGTAGGTATGTGTGTATGTATGTACATGTGAATATGTACATGTATATGTGTAAATGTGTGTATGTATATGTGTATATTTGTGTATGCATATGTGTGTGTATGTGTATGTATGTCTATGTGTGTATATGTATATGTATATGTTTGTGACTGTCTTGTGTGTATGTATGTTGTGTATATGTATATGTGTGTATGTACATGTGTGTATATGTACTTGTATGTGTGTAGGTCTATGTGTGTATATGTATGTCTATGTGTATGTGTGTGTGTATATATTTACACATACATATGCACACATAGATATACTATACACACAAACATAGACATACACATATACATATGTATATGTGTGTATACAATATGTATTGTGTGTATATGTATATGTGTGGGTATGTATTGTGTATATACAGATACTCACCCCCGGGTCCTCCTCTGCCATCGTCTCCACCTCCTCAATTGCCTCCACTGCTGTGCTTCTTGTGTGTGGGGACCCGCGGCTCACGTTACCTGGTGCATCACTCAGGTCCTATTCCTATCAGCGCAAGGATCTAATGTCCTTGCACTGAAGGATCTGTGTGACGCAGTGGCTCACATGACTCAGCAGCTCGTGACCTGGTGCTTTACGCAGGTCTTATTCCTATCAGCGCAAGGATCTAAGGTCCTTGCACTGACGGATCTGTGTGACACAGCGGCTCACATGACTCAGCAGCTCATGTGACCTGGCGCTTCCCGCAGGTCTTATTCCTATCGGCGCAAAGACCTATGTCCTTGTGCTGACAGTACCTGGGTGACACGCCGGCTCACTTGACCTGCCGCTCACTTGACGCTGCAACTTCCCACACACAGAGGCGGGTGGATGTGGCCAGCGCTGAAGCTGCGCAACAGTGGGGGCAACAGAGGAGGTGGAAACGGCGACGGTGGAGGACCCGGGTTGAGTTTCTGTGTGCGGCCGACATACTGGCACCTCTCTGGGATGTGCTAATATGGTGGATGTTTTTTTTTCTGTTGAGCCGGACGGTCACATGGACCAATCAGATAGCGAAGAAAAGGAGTCATCTCGACAAGGCAATTATATAAGTAGATTTGCTGTTTTTCTCAGTTTTTATGTTGATCCAATACACACAAAATAAATAATGTGCATGACATAAATATATGTAATTTCAATAATTGTCTAGGAGAAATATTTCATTTCTGGAACAATTTCAAGGATGCCAACACTGTAGGCCATGACTGTAGATAAATGACCTGAAATTGAACATGATAAAGTAATAAATTAAAATAGTACTGCCATTTAATCATAAGTTTTAGATATTAATGCATTGAATAATTTGATTTATGAGCTATATAGGGAATATCAAAAATGGAAGAAAGAAATATACTAGGTCAAATCTAAGAAATTTCATCAAGACCTTAATGATATCTGACTATATATAAATGGAGAAATAGAATGGATAATTCATGATCCATATTTCATTCTCGATAGGGATCAATAGTCTTATATAGCTCTGTTGATGAATAGGAATAGACGAGATCCCAAAAAAATCGCATGTCTTAGATGTTCATGTGCTTAGGCGAAATAAAGAGAGACAAGCTGTTAAATGTAAAATACCCCCTACTAATCATCAAGGGAAAAAGATAAAAATAGTCTGTAGATAATTAATTTATCCTCTCATACAATCTCTCATACACAGTATGAACTATTCAGTAAAGGATTAACCTTTTCACCTACTAACTCTTTTGAGTTTTTTCTTACAGCCATGAAGCATCGGTACATTTTTCCACAAAGATTGATTTTAAAGAAACCGCACAATAAAGGAGGTCATGTGCACCTGGACAGCGAGGCTGAGAATGAGGCCTTACAGGTATTGTAAGAAGTGCTAAAGGAATAGCCATATGAGTTAGAAGGTTCTCTCAGTCACTTAAACCTATATCTATGAAGTGTCTACACCTATCTTTGTGTCCCACTCTCGAGATCTTTACCAAATTGGTTTTAGAAGACTTCAAAAGTTCTGAATGAGCAGGAAGAAGAATTATCTGAAAACTGCCCAACATAATGTCTTAAAGAAATTATGATGATGGCATAAATCAGGCAGCCAATTGATTCTCTCACCCACACCTGGTATCCGCGTGCCGTGATGCTGTTCATTGGCCCACCGAGTTCTCTGCTGATGTGGCTTAGCTGTGAACTAAATGACCTTTCTCACGGCACCCGGTTGTCAGTGGCAGCCTGCTAGTCACTGTGAGAAGAAATGTGTCTGCTCACAGAGATCTATAACATTAAATATATGTGGTCAGTTTTGGAGTGTTAGCCCAAGGAAGCTCACAACCAGGGGGCTTATTTCACAGACCTGTTTATTACTGTTCCACAGTTTCACTACATGTTTCGACAACAGCTCACCGTCTTCCTCAGGTGGGAGTTAAGTTCCCAGGCAGGACGACCCTACCACCAAAGCACAACTAAAAATAATCAGTGCAGCTTCCTTGGGCTAGCGCTCCAAAACTGACCATATATATTTAATTTTATTGATTGCATTATCCCCTTCGGGGGATTGTGGCTGGAACTGCTTACAGCGCGAGGTGCTTACTACAGCCTTCCAGGACCTGATCTGATGTAATTTTCTGTGATGCGTGGTCAGCTGGCCGGATCACGTGACCGTTCCAGGAAGCTGGGAATGGAGGAGCCATTCCACAGCGGTCTCGCTGCATCCTGACACACTGCTGGATACAGTGCAGAGCATGCACAACCCTTAAAGGTGAAAGGCCAATACCCCCACCTCACGATCGTATATCCCACTAGACCACCGGGTGCTTTCACATTGCGCTTCTCTGTTCCTTGTTTTTCATGGTCACAGAGATCTATCTTAGCTGAACATGTTAGTCTTTAGATTTATCCTCGGAGGGTTTGTTTTGGGGTAATTACAGATGAGAACTAGGAATGTGTTTTGTGTTTTATTTCAATAAAATATATTTTTCACTATGTTGTTATTTATTTATGTTTACTAGAAATTAATATTGGCCTGACACTATGCCAATACAAAGCTGGCATTAACCCCTTTATTACCCAGCATGCCACACCCACCAGGGAAGCTGGAAGAGTTGGGTAAAGCACCTGAAAATGGCACTACAAAAGAATGCCCCATTTTCAGGGGTGACTACGGGCTGTGATTTTCAGCGTGGGGGGCACAGAACACTTGGGCCTTACCAGGCTGAGAATCCCAGCCCCCAGCTGCCTGGGTTTAACTTTGGCTGGCAATCAAAAATAGGGCAAAGCCCATGCATATTATTTATTGAAATAATTTTAAAAATTATGGACTTCCCTGTATTTTGACAGCCATGTTAAAGCCAGACAGCTGGGGGAGGCAGCCCGTAGCTCTTTGCTTTATCTGCACTAAGAATCAAAAATACAGCGAGGCCCTACCCAAAATTATTGAAGCTGGCCCATACCATGTGATCAGCCACCACAATGCACTGGGCAGGATATGACGCTCCGTCCGGGCATCACAGTAGCAGCAGAGGCGGGAATTTCAAACAGAAGGTGGAACAGAAGAAAGACTGACGATGCCCAGTTGGGCATGCGGAGAGCAAGCGAGGAGGGAGAGTGGAGACCGCCTTTCCAGTCTCCGAATGGAGACTGTATGTAAGTATATAAGTCATTTTTCTCAATCTTTATAGGGCACTTTTAAAGCAGACAGGGATAGTTAGGGTTCAGCTAGCAAGGTGCAGGGACAGATATTGATAGCAGCAGGGGGTAGAATGAGCTGACAGGTTCCCTTTAATTACTCAACTTGCTACTATTGCAGGCTAGATACTGGTATTGTTATACCTAGTCTACGTTCACACTGTGCGCTTTTTTACGCTGTGCTTTTCCACTAAAGCGCACCTGCGTCTGCGTCTGCCGGCTAGATGGATGGACTTTCACTTTTTCCGTCCAGACACTACTTAAATATACGCTGCGCTTTTATGGGAGAAAGCGCGGGTGTAAAAAGAATCAACATGTCAATTGTTGATGCTTTTTTGCGCGCACTTTCTCCCATAGGGGCCATTATAGCTGCTGGAATTACGCATCGCTGTTCAGACAATGCGCAATTCCACTGCGTATAATCCCGGGCAGGGCCGCCAATAAGGCATTATAAGCCATACAGCTGTATGGGGCCCGGCGAAAAGTGGAGGGGGCGTGGCCATACAAACAGCAGGGGGGGCCCGGGCGCGCTGGCTGTGGGTGGGGCCATTTGGAGCAATGATGCCCGCCCCCTTTGGCCAGCAGCAGTGGCACAGACTAGTTCCTACGCAGCACTGCCTGACTCTTGAGTCACCAGCCAGGGGCGGGGCGAGGCTGAGTGACGAGACTGACTGTGCTGCTGCTCTTTGCCAGAGCGGCGCTGGCGCGGCAAAGCGTTGAGCAGCTGCACACTGTCATGACTCATGATGATGATGATCAATCATCATCCTGCTCCCGCAGAGTGCGGTGCCGGCCGGCCCGTGCCTTTGCTCAAACACTGCTGCAATGAGCACGCGGTGTACGGCGCCCTCGTCCGTCCACCCCACGCCACCAGGCCGGACCTGGCCTGCTGGGAGCCTGGCTGGGACCGTCACACACACAGACACAGGCTGGGGCTGGGCAGGCACAGGGAACCGCCCAGCCGCCGCCCAGGCACGCCCACCCTCTTATCCTGTGGGGGCCCGCCCATCCACGCTCATCCCAGGCCTCAGTGCACAGGGGCGCAGCACAGCCTGTAACATACAGCTGACTCTCCTACTCTTGAGCGGCACCACTGCCAGCACCCGCCCACAGTGTGACACATCAGCCTCACAGTGCAGGGGCCCTGGCCCGCCCACTCTCCCTCTGCTGCTGTCTGTGTCATGGGGCCTGTGCGCAGCAGTTTGGGGGGGGTTTGGGGGTGCCTGCTGCAGTGCCCAAGGTCGGGATCCCCCCCCCATTGTTCTCCACCTGCAGAGCAGTACGCTACATAGCTGCTCTGTTCTTACAGGACCTGTGATGACGTCACTTGGAGGGGAGGAGTCAAGGGTCACATGATCAGCTCCTCAGTTGTCATGGTGCTGGATGAGGTAAAGTGTATCTGTGGTCAGGATGGATTTACAGTGTGGATGTAGCAGAGCCGAATGTATACGAGGTGTACGGAGCGGAGCCATGTATGTATGATGTGTGTGGAGCGGAGCCGTGTGCGTATGAGGTGTACGGAGCTGAGCTGCGTGCGTACGTGGTGTACGGAGTGGAATAACGTGTACGAGGTGTACAGATCAGAGCCACTTATGTACGAGGTGTACGGAGCAGAGTCGAGTGTGTACGAGGTGTACAGACCAGATTCGAGGGTGTACGGAGCAGAGTCGAGTGTGTACGAGGTGTACGGAGCAGAGTCGAGTGTGTACGAGGTGTACGGAGCAGAGTCGAGTGTGTACGAGGTGTACGGAGAGGAGCCGTGTGTGTACGAGGTGTACAGAGCAGAGTCGAGGGTGTACGGAGCAGAGTCGAGTGTGTACGAGGTGTACGGAGCAGAGTCGAGTGTGTACGAGGTGTACGGAGCAGAGTCGAGTGTGTATGAGGTGTATGGAGCGGAGCCGTGTGTGTACGAGGTGTACAGAGCAGAGTCGAGGGTGTACGGAGCAGAGTCGAGTGTGTACGAGGTGTACGGAGCAGAGTCGAGTGTGTACGAGGTGTACGGAGCAGAGTCGAGTGTGTACGAGGTGTACGGAGCAGAGTCGAGTGTGTACGAGGTGTACGGAGCAGAGTCGAGTGTGTACGAGGTGTACGGAGCGGAGCCGTGTGTGTACGAGGTGTACAGAGCAGATTCGAGGGTGTACGGAGCAGAGTCGAGTGTGTACGAGGTGTACGGAGCAGAGTCGAGGGTGTACGGAGCAGAGTCGAGTGTGTACGAGGTGTACGGAGCAGAGTCGAGTGTGTACGAGGTGTACAGAGCAGATTCGAGGGTGTACGGAGCAGAGTCGAGTGTGTACGAGGTGTATGGAGCAGAGTCGAGTGTGTACGAGGTGTACGGAGCAGAGTCGAGTGTGTACGAGGTGTACGGAGAGGAGCCGTGTGTGTACGAGGTGTACAGAGCAGAGTCGAGGGTGTACGGAGCAGAGTCGAGTGAGTACGAGGTGTATGGAGCTGAGTCGAGTGTGTACGAGGTGTACGGAGCGGAGCCGTGTGTGTACGAGGTGTACAGAGCAGATTCGAGGGTGTACGGAGCAGAGTCGAGTGTGTACGAGGTGTACGGAGCAGAGTCGAGTGTGTACGAGGTGTACGGAGCAGAGTCGAGTGTGTACGAGGTGTACGGAGCAGAGTCGAGTGTGTATGAGGTGTACGGAGCAGAGTTGAGTGTGTACGAGGTGTACGGAGCGGAGCCTGTGTGTGTACGAGGTGTACAGAGCAGATTCGAGGGTGTGTACGGAGCAGAGTCGAGTGTGTACGAGGTGTACGGAGCAGAGTCGAGTGTATACGAGGTGTACGGAGCGGAGCCGTGTATGTATGATGTGTGTGGAGCGGAGCCGTGTGCGTATGAGGTGTACGGAGCTGAGCTGCGTGCGTACAAGGTGTGTGTACCAGTGGTAACCCCCAGCGGATGCCGCTCCCGCTCTTATAGTCTTGGCTGCCTTTGCCGGTAGCATTCTTCTCCAGAGTCTCTGATAATAATAAGTAATCGAGATACGCTGCCATTTTCTGGAAGCTTGTGACCCCTGGCTCCAGAGCTCACTTCACTATATATGACAATTTCCTATGTCATGTATTTGATTTACAAAACTTATTGTCACAGAGTCGTCTGCGCTCCAGACCAAACAAAAACCTGGAAGATCAGATATCACTGAACATCGCAGGACACAGAGAAGCAGCTGCAGCCATTAAATTAGGTGAGTTAATTAATTTAATGTAGCCGGGTAATTTTCATGGTGATGTGCGGCCCCTAAGTGACAGTAGTAATTTCCAAATGTCCCTCCAACAGCTTCCCCACCCCTATACAAGGTGATGAATAACAGCACCAGTATTATTCTGCCTCATGTGGCATTTATTATTCACATCCCTCCACAGCTCTGATAAATAACAATGTATAGAAAGAGATTAATGAGTGATTGGCGAGGACACGGTGCAGAAAGGGAGTTTTTCCCATAGTGGGTGGTGAAACTATGGAAGGTTTGATGGGTGGAGGCGGAGCGTGGGTGGAGGCGGAACCTGGATGGAGGCGGAGTGTGGGTGGAGGCGGAGTTGGGGTGGAGTCTCAGGGGGGCCCCAAAATTTTGCTAGTAAGGGGCCCCAAAATTTCTAGTGGCAGCCCTGATCCCGGGCGCTGCAGGATGTGATGTCACACGGAGGAGAAAGAATCCTGTGTTTCTCCCCCATGTGACATGTGTGACAGGCCTTTTTAATATACACTGTGAAAGCTAAATAAAAGTAAGCAAAAGGCATTAAAAATAAAAAATCAATACCTATCTCCCCGCCGGCTGTTCCCCGTTACCAGGAGCCGAGAAATCCACTTCTGATCTGCTTGCAAGACCTTCCAGCTGCGATTGGCCAGTAGCGGTCATGTGGTATGCACGTCACATACCACATGATTGCTACCGGCCAATCACAGATCTGAAAGGTCCTGACAGCACAGTAGACGTGAATGTCTCGGCTCCCGGTAACCGGAACAGCCGCCGGAGAGGTAAGTATAATATTTTTTTATTTTTGATGCCTTTTGCTTACTTTTATTTAGCTTTCGCAGTCTATATTAATACACTGTGAAAGCCAAAACGCCTGTCACACATGTCACATGGGGGAGGAACACAGGATTCTTCCTCCCCTGGGTGATATCACTTCCCCCCTGCGCTTTTGGGGGACGAATGCCGCAGGAAAAAAACGTGGTGTGTGAATGCACCACATGTTTTTACCTGCGCTAAATAGCGCGGCCTCAAAGCGCGGCAAAAAATGCGCGCCCCAAAAGCACAGGAAATGAACATAGTCTTATAATCTGAATTTTTGTAGTGTGCATCACAATTGTGCATTTTCTATTCTTATTTATTCATCTATATCACATTACTTTGCACATTGCTCCAACTGATCAGCCAGATACTATTGTAGGCTGCATATTAGTATTATCATAGCACATAGGGTGATCTTTTATTTGTAACTTATATTCGTACATTTTCTATGGTAATCTGATTCTTTTGCACATTGCTTCAATTGTTTAGCATGTTAATATCCTAGGTTTTATACCAGTATTGTTATATTTATAGCCTGACCATAGCTCATTGCTGCATACAGGGGAATTATTGAATTGCAACTTTTACCTATGGGTCCATTTTATCTTGCACATTGTCAGAGATTATATAGCATTAACTGCTGATATCTCATTATATACCCCTGCTGTTTACTTATATTATACACGAGATATACCTGGTAATTGTTGTACTGTACAAATAGCAGTTGCTGTGTAATTGATATTTTTATAAATTCTGTACACCTTTACCTGTCCTATCTGTACCATGTTACTCTCCGTGTATACTTATCCATATATATCATCATTTCTCATTCTGTTTTAAAAATATATAATAAACTTGATATTTTATGAGTTACCTCTGATTACAGTGATGCTTTGTCATCTACCCATCTACCCTTTCCTGGGTAGGATATTAGGATAAGTGTAATATAGAATTAAACACCAGACCTTTTCTAGTCAATCTATGAAGAGGTTTTTGCTATGTAATATGACATCACCTCAACTAAAGGCTAAAGGCCCTGAGTCACATAACGATATCGTTAGCGAGATCATTGTAACTGTGACGTTACAGCGATCTGTCCAGCGATCTCGTTATGTGTGACACTTACCAGCAATCAGGCCCCTGCTGTGAGGTCGCTGATCGCTGCAAAGTGCTCTGGGTCATTTTGTGATGGTTGGTTTCCCGCTGGTCAGCACGCATTGCTGCGTGTGACTGCGAGAAACCAGCGATCAGTGACCTCACTGGCTGGTAACCATGGTAAACACCGGGAATCCAGGCAGCGCGCGCTGCCTGGATACCTGGTGTTTATCATAGTTACCAGCGTCCTCCCTGCTTAGCGCCTGTAAGCAGGGAGGACGCTGGTAAGTATGATAAACAGCCAGTATCCGGGCAGCACACGCTGCCTAGATACCCGGTGTTTATGATAGTTACCACCGTCCTCCCTGCTTAGCGCTGCCTGTAAGCAGGGAGGACGCTGGTAACTATGATAAACACCGTGTATCTAGGCAGCACGGACTGCCTGGATACCCGCTGTTTATCATAGTTACCAGCGTCCTCCCTGCTTACAGGCAGCGCTATGCAGGGAGGACGCTGGTAACATCGCCTTCAGCGATGTGGGAGGTGGCTCCCAGGTCCCTGATCGCTGGGGAGATCTGCCTGTTTGACAGCTCCCCAGTGACCAGGTAACGACGCTCCAGCGATCCCGGCAGGTCGTTATTGCTGTCGGGATCGCTGAAGCATTGTTGTCTGTGACAGGGCCTTTAGAGCTTTGTTACAATGAAGTATCACTTAGTTTACTTGGTGCAGCAGTTATGATAAAGTCTAATAGATAATCTCCTGCTAATAAAATACTGATTGTATTGAAACAGCTAAAACACCCTAGTAAGGTATGCATTGCTGTAATCAGGGTCTCTGCTCCTACATTAAGGCACTCTCAAATTACATAGCAAAAACCTACTTACAGATTTCCTTTTATACTACACTCCTTTATACAAATAGGATCTATGTAACTTATAACTTATTTTTCCACTTTTACTTTGGTCTAATGTGCCCAATTAGAATTGCCTTAAAAGTGTGAATATACCGTATTTTTCGGATTATAAGACACACTTTTGTTCCCGTAAATTTTGGGGGAAGTGGGGGTGCGTTTTTTAATCCGAATCTACTGATCACTGTATGCTGTAGGGGTAGGTGAGTGGCTTTAGAGCAGTGTCCGGGGACAGGAGGAGGCTGGATCAGGCTGCAGCTATGGCCCATGGTCACGTACCCTGGCTCATTAGTCTAATGTACTATGCATTGCATCACCCTGTCCATCATTTCTCAGCACTGAGAAGTGGGTGGGGAAGCGGCGCATATGATATGAGCCTAACGCAGCTGCAGCCCTGTACAATCCTGTGTGGATAGTCATGGTCTCCCATGCTTTCATTGCGTGGAAAGCAGTGACTATCTCGGGAACGGACTCCATCACCCCCTGCAGCCTCCATGACCGAAAGTCCGTGCTGACATCCAGTCATGTGAGCGGCACAGCACGGTGATGTCATCACTGCAGCGTGGATGGCATGGGCTGCAGGGAGTAATGGAGAGAGGTGAGTATGATTGTTTATTATTTTTGAACTGTGCGCCAGCATGGAGGGCAATATCCAGGATGGTGGCCATAAACAGGATAGGAGGCCATAACCAGGATGGGGGGCATATCCAGGATGGGGAGTATATCTAGGATGAAGGCTATAACCGGAGAGGGGGGCCATAACCAGGAAGAGGGCTATATCCAGGATGTGGGCCATAACCAGGGTGGGGGCTACATCCAGCAAGGGGACAATGTACCATTATGAGGGCTATATCAAGCATGCGGGCTATATCCAGCATAGCAGTAGATAAAGTAACAGTTTAGAGGATAGAATGAAGTTGATGACATTGATAAGGATACCTCGTTGCCTGTTTGGCAGAATACTCACTTTATATGATGGAATAGAAAAGCTGATTCCCTGGAAGAAGAAATGCCAAGATGTGGTATGATAATGATGATGATAAGACTTCTCAACTATATTAGGGATGGGTGAATCTACTCGCTAGGACTCGTTACTCTGCGAGTAATAGTGGAATCGCAGGACTCGATACTCTGCGAGTTTCCAAGCTATTACTCGCACAGTAACGAGTCCACCATCCCTCCGTCCCCCCCGCAGCCTCCCCACCCGATCCTAAGTTAGGACCGGGCGGGGGGAGCAGGTGCAGGGACTCAGGACTCAGGCGGGGAAGCCGGCGGTGAAATTTGCTCACTGCCGCTTCCCCCACTGAGTCCTGACCAGGAGTGGGCTTGGGGGGCAAAGGGTGTGAGTATGCCGGACCGGCCGGCTACTTACCCCTGCCTCCGCCGGCGCCGGCCGCAGACTCACTCCCCGAGTCTCTCTGCTTCTGTTTCCGGAGATTCCCGAACGGTGACAGAGCAGTGAATAAATTAACTTCTGCCACCGCTCGGGAATCTCCGGAGGCAGAGCGAGTCGGGCTGACAGCAGGGTTCAGCTCAGGTCATAATGACCTGAGCTTAACCCTGACTGTTTAGTCAGTTCTCAGCTCTGCTACATCCCTGTGTGTCTATGCACAGGGATGTAGCAGAGCTGAGATTACGTTTTGGACTACGTCGGACGGAAGAGGATTTTTTAAATAAAGATGGAGTCCCTAATTGTCTTCTGTTTTATTTCTAATAAAATTATTTTTCTCTGTGTTGTGTTTTTTTTTTAATATTGATTACTGGAAATTCATGGCGGATAATACAAAACTGGCCCTAACCCCTTTATTACCCAGTGAGCCACCCACCACCAGGGCCACTGGAAGAGCGGGGTTCAGCGCCAGAGGATGGCGCTTCAATCAACGCGCCATCTTCTGGGGCGGCTGCGGGCTGCAATTTGCAGCAGGGGGTGTCCAGAAAGCTTGGGCCTCCCTGCGCTGCAGATAGCAGCCCCCAGCTGCCTAGATGTACCTGGCTGGACATAGAATTTGCGCGGAGCCCCACGCATTTTTTTAAATTATTTCATAAAATTCATGAAATAAAAAAAGGGGGCTCACCTGTATTCTTGTGTCCGGCCAGGTATAAATAGGCACCTGGGGGTTGGGGGCAGCCCGTCGCTGCCTGCTGGATCCGGCTGGTTACAGAAATACGGCGAAGCCCACGTCATTTTTTTTTCTCAAAAATCCATGAAACAATATAAATAAAAGGGACTGCATCTTTATTAACCCCTGGACCATGGTCGAGGGGTTAATAAAGATGCAGTCCCTTTTTTAGGATTATTTTATTGATTTTTCAGAAAAAAAAATTACGTGGGCTTCGCCGTATTTCTGTGACCAGCCGGATCCAGCACGCAGCGACGGGCTGCCCCCAACCCCCAGGTGCCTATTTGTCACCGTTCAGGAATCTCTGAACAGAAGCAGAGAGACTCGGGGAGCGAGTCTGCGGCGGCGGAGGCAGGGGTAAGTAGCCGGCCGGTCCAGTGCACCCCCCCCTCTCCACACTAGAGAAATTCTGGCCAAAGGATGCGCAAATTATTTGTACTACGTGTTATTACTTATTTTGGGCACATTGTAAACTATTCCTAATTATCTGTGAATTGACTTCATATTTCTTTGTCCACTCTATTCCATTACCTGGACATGCTTATCGGGAACTGGGTTGCATATTTGGACATGTTTTGGGCACCATACGGCATTGTCTGGACACGTTTTGTTGCAGTGATCTGGTTAGCAGATGGCATCATTTTTTAGACATTTTGTGATAAATATTTTATACACTCCTCAGCATTGAAATTGCAACACCAAAAAGCAAAAGGTGTTTAATTACAGAAATCACAAGATCTAGAAAGTGTTAATGATATAAAAATGCTGAAAAATTATAAACAACAATAATTTAAAAATATTTTGATTTATTCAGTATAGGAGTGCGAAATACAAGCATGTGTGTGCCTTGGCTGCTATCAGCAAGCTTATTAATTGTTGTCTGAGCATTGTTCTGCCACACTGAATGCATTTGGGCACAAATCATTAGGATGCTGTGCTGGCAGCTCTATTATCAATTGCCGACCAATGACTTCCCAGATGTGCTCAGTGGAGACAAGTCCAGAGATGCTGCAGGCCATTTTAGCAGATGTAAGCCATGGAGGCTGCTCATAATAAAGGCAGGCATAAAGGGGGTGGGCATACTGGATAATTGTCCAGGACCCTCGCTACCTTGTGGGCCCCTCAGGGTCTACAGCAGGTGCTCTACTGATAAAAGCATTAAAACAATTAAAAACTTAAAACTACACATATTTGGCATCACTGTGCTTGTCAAAGTCTGCTCCATCAACATATAAATCAAATTGATCTGATTGGCCTTAAAATTGTATCATTAAAAAAATCAGCTCATAGAGCAAATAATAAGCCCTCACATAGCCTCATATCCCAAAAATGAAAATATTACGCGTTTCGGAAAATGGCAGCAAATGGTATTTTTTTTTAACAAATGTTTTAATTTTTTCACCATTTATATAACAACAAAAAAACATGTTTGGTATCGGCGCACTTGTACTGAACTGAGTCATTATCTTGTGAAGGCAGTTTTTGCATACAGTTAACATGGTTAATAAAAAACTCAAAAAACCTTTGTGGAATTGCATGTTTTTTTTCAATGTCAACACACTTGGAGCTTATTTCGCCCTTTCCGGTAAACTATGTGGTAGAATGAATTGTTTAATAATTAGAGATGAGCAAAATTTCCTCGAACATGTTTGCAAATTTTAAATTTGGCATGAACCTAGGCATCGGGTCAACTGTTTTCTTTCAACCTGTAGAATTTTTTTGAGCTTTGAAAAAAAATGTTAAGCTCCCCGAAGTTTGCAGGTGATTTTGACACCTGCAGTGTATGAATTTTGGAAACAGTGTTAGATGTGGCAGCAGCTGTGAAGTCCAGGAACCTTACAATGTCCTTTGCACATCCGTTTAAGACAGCTTAATATTTTTTTTATTTTTTTTTGTATTTATTTCTTTTTTATTATTTTTTTAAATTTTTTTTTGGAGAGCAAACCTTTATTATTGCAGAAAGTCAGCAGCATGCGAGGAGATCTCTTCTACACTTATGTGATAGCAATTCATATAAAAATCTTGTTTTGACATTACTAACCTCTAGCCTTGCCACCAGCTGACATTCCTCAACTGGCATCAACACCAAATACCATTGTCCTGTTTACCAATGCATCTGGGCAGCAAGAAAGTTGGGGCAAAGTACCAGGAGTGGCGCATCTAACGGGAGCACCACTCCAGGGGCAGCTGCTGCCTTCTAATTTGTTTCAAGATTTTAAAATCTTTTAAGATTTTAAAGATTACTCAACTTTTCAGCTGTTCTAGTGGGTAGATGGATGTAAAGTAGAAATAGATTTATAGATAGATAGACAAAATAAATAGATTTACAGATAAAGGAAAAAAAACTGACTCTATTGCTGGACTCTGCACTCCTCCCTTCCCATTAATCCACAGGGTGCCATCTGATGTGTGTGTATCCTACTGCAGTCCAAACTTTAGTCAAGCTGTATCACAGCTTTTAGGGGAGAGAATGGAAAAAGGAACAGCGCAGATCTAAGTGCAGTATCTCTACTAAGCGGCCGTCACACATGGCGACATCGCTAGCGATATTGTTAGCGATCACGTGCACGCGCGATTGCTTACAATATCGCTCACATCGCTGGTGAGATGTCACACAGACAGACTCACCAGCGATGTGGACCAGCGAGATTGCTGGTAACTATGGTACACATCGGGTTACTAGGCGCCGCGCATCGCTTAGTAACCCGACGTGTACCATAGTTACCATCTCCCAGCATAGGCTCTGCCGCTGGGAGATCGTTCATCGTGGTGTTATACACCACGATGAAGCTGTTTGTAAAATCGTTCATCGCAAGATGTGAGGTCCGGAGCTCAGATCTCGATCTTGCGATTTGAACACTTCTCGCACATCGTATCTTGCCGTCACACGCAGAGACATCGTTCACGCGATTTTTAATCAGCCGCGTTCAAGCGATATCTTTCAAGATATCGTAGCGTGTGACGGCCGCCTTAGGATATATAGTTAGGGGTGAGGTAACTGAAAAGTGCTCACCTTTGAGATTTTTTGAAGTTTAGCGTTTGGTAAGGGTTGGACTCTTGTGGCTTGCAGCACGCTTTACCGGACAGATCAGGTCCTCGTAGTGGAAGATCTTGTTTGCTCAATTGATCAGTTCAGTTCAATTCTATGCTTTTCTCAAATATAATATGCTAACAAGTGAATGATAGCAGAAAGAGATCTTTATATACGCTATAATAAACTTTAATAGAAAAAGTGTATCTCCAACAGAGAAAAGGCTCCTGATACTATCTAAAATTATTAATAGAAAAATGACTCATGTACAGTATAATAATAATAATAATAATAAAACTTTATTTATATAGCGCCAACATATTGGTGGGTGAGTATAAAAATAATATATATAATCCATGTATTGAAAACTGTTTCTGAGCACTCTGTATGTAATTCTATAGGTACATTCTTGTATCCTTTTATTATAATTTATTTATAACAAAGATGTGGATTCAATTCCTCCATTAAATCTATTTAAATAAGAAAGTAGTTGCCTTTCTTTTTATATACAACTTCTTTTTAGTAGACACAATTTTAGATTGCAAGACTAATTAATCACATGAGGTAACTAACTCAATTAACATGATTAATTAAGTGGGTGAGTCATGACCCTGACTAACCAGACCAGAGCTTTATATAATGAAGAGACTCTCTATATACATGACTATGAAACTGTACCTAATGAAGACTCTGTAATGAGTTGAAACACGTTGTACCTTGCTATTTTATATCTTTATGAATAAATTCTGAATGAAAATATCCACTGGGTTCTATTTGGAAGCACCGCAATATACAAACTGGAATTCACTGAACTGATCTACTGCAGCTCAGGTAACAAGAGACCTCACGGGGTCTAAGGGAGGTTTTATTGTAGTTAGGGACCCATCAGATTTAAGGTCACCTTGCCACGGTTGATGGGCAGGCATCTATTAGCCAATACATGCGCTAAGAATCTTATAAGATTCGTGTGGTTTAAGCAAAAAAAAAATGTAATCTGAGTTGTTTGAAAAAACTTTTTTCTGGTTATTTTTTCTCAGACAAAAGACATTTTGTATTCCATCTGACACTTGCATTTGCATATGTTCAAAAGAGTTTTTTACCAGGCTATTTGCGCTCCCAGAGGTCTATGATCCAAAGCTTCTTATAATTTCATAAAGAGTTTTTTAATATTTCTTAAGAAAAGCACATACAACGCGTTTCGACAGTATAAAATGTCTTCCTCAGGTATATTGTTAAAAGTATTCCAAAATTGTGGATAGCTTTATAGGAAATAGTATTATGCTAAATAGGGTGTGGACCACTAAGGTTAATTACTGACACACCTGCTGTATAGCTGCTATACAAGTTTGGTATATTCAGAAGCACATACTAAAGATAAAACAAAAAAAAAAAAAAAAAAAAAAACACATTACATGTATATATAGAGCATAGTAAAATTTGATTATGACAGATAAAATGTGAAATATAATTTGATCATAAATAGCATAAAATGTTCAGTATAGTTATATAACAAATTTAAAATTGTTGTATGTGACTGAAATCCATTTAAAATACACATACAAAAAAAAAAAAAAAAACTGTGCTCATTAGAATTGTGAGAAAACACACAGTATCCAAGGAGGCGTTAATATTATATTCCCTCAATCACCTCATTTAATCCGTCCGGGTGTAGAGAACCCATTTTAAAAATCCAATAAGATTCTTTACGATTTAATTTTTCAGTGCGGTTTGGGCAGTTCTCCGGAATTTGCTCAACTGGTGTAACTTTTATATTGAATTGTTTATTATGCTTCAAACACAAGTGCCGGGACAAACTATGTTTCATGAAGCCATTTTTCGCATTGTGTCTGTGGCCATTCATACGTGTTCTCAGGGACTGGATAGTACGTCCCACGTACTGAATGCCACAGGCACATGTGATGACATACACCACAAATTGGCTGTCACAGGAAAGTCTCTGTGTAATTGGGAATGATTCTCCCGTGCTGTTGCAGTGAATTCCTGTCGCATTGTGATCTATGATTCCACAGCAGCAGCACTTTTTTGAACTGCATCGCATTACACCAGTTTTTTTGTTGTCATTTTTATTAGTTTTACCTGTATTATTTTTTGTTTGATTAATTTTCTGGTTTCCCTGTGATAATTTTTTTAAATGACTGGGGGCAATAATACCTCTTATTGTTTGTGCCCTGCGGAAAGTGATACTAGGTTTTTCTGGTAGGATTTTTTTCAGATATGCATCTCTTTTCAGTAGATACCAATATTTATTAAGTATCCTCCTAATATCATCGTTGTTTCGATTATATGCTGTTATAAAATTGTATTGCCATCTGTTATTTTTCTTTATTTCCTCACCGTTTTGATCTTTTTTATCCTTCCGGTTTAATAGACATACATCCTGAGTTTTTTTCAAAATTGTTTGATAGGCACTCACAATTAATTTTTTCGGATAATTTTTATCATAAAATTTTTTGAATAAAATTTGAGACTGTTTGATGTAATCATCTGTATTTGTATTATTTTTTCTGATTCTATGAAATTGACTAAAAGGAATATTTGTTTTCCACTTTTTGTAGTGCGCACTGTTATAATGTAGGAATCCATTACTGTCAGTTTTTTTAAAAAAAGTTTTACTGACAATTTCTTTGTTTTTATGTGACAATTCCAGATCTAGGAAGTCTATTTTTTCATTGTTTATGTTGGCAGTGAATGTTATTCCCCACTGATTAGCATTCATGTCGCTGATGAATTGCTCTGCTTTCTCCTGACTTCCCCTCCAAATAAAGATCAGATCGTCTATAAAACGACGGTATAGGATTATATGGTTAGCATAATGAATGCTAGTCAATTTCATAGAATCAGAAAAAATAATACAAATACAGATGATTACATCAAACAGTCTCAAATTTTATTCAAAAAATTTTATGATAAAAATTATCCGAAAAAATTAATTGTGAGTGCCTACAACGATGATATTAGGAGGATACTTAATAAATATTGGTATCTACTGAAAAGAGATGCATATCTGAAAAAAATCCTACCAGAAAAACCTAGTATCACTTTCCGCAGGGCACAAACAATAAGAGGTATTATTGCCCCCAGTCATTTAAAAAAATTATCACAGGGAAACCAGAAAATTAATCAAACAAAAAATAATACAGGTAAAACTAATAAAAATGACAACAAAAAAACTGGTGTAATGCGATGCAATTCAAAAAAGTGCTGCTGCTGTGGAATCATAGATCACAATGTGACAGGAATTCACTGCAACAGCACGGGAGAATCATTCCCAATTACACAGAGACTTTCCTGTGACAGCCAATTTGTGGTGTATGTCATCACATGTGCCTGTGGCATTCAGTACGTGGGACGCACTATCCAGTCCCTGAGAACACGTCTGAATGGCCACAGACACAATGCGAAAAATGGCTTCATGAAACATAGTTTGTCCCGGCACTTGTGTTTGAAGCATAATAAACAATTCAATATAAAAGTTACACCAGTTGAGCAAATTCCGGAGAACTGCCCAAACCGCACTGAAAAATTAAATCGTAAAGAATCTTATTGGATTTTTAAAATGGGTTCTCTACACCCGGACGGATTAAATGAGGTGATTGAGGGAATATAATATTAACCCCTCCTTGGATACTGTGTGTTTTCTCACAATTCTAATGAGCACAGTTTTTTTTTTTTTTTTTTTTTTTTTTTTTTTTGGTTTTGTTTTTTTGTATGTGTATTTTAAATGGATTTCAGTCACATACAACAATTTTAAATTTGTTATATAACTATACTGAACATTTTATGCTATTTATGATCAAATTATATTTCACATTTTATCTGTCATAATCAAATTTTACTATGCTCTATATATACATGTAATGTGTTTTTTTTTTTTTTTTTTTTTTTTTTTGTTTTATCTTTAGTATGTGCTTCTGAATATACCAAACTTGTATAGCAGCTATACAGCAGGTGTGTCAGTAATTAACCTTAGTGGTCCACACCCTATTTAGCATAATACTATTTCCTATAAAGCTATCCACAATTTTGGAATACTTTTAACAATATACCTGAGGAAGACATTTTATACTGTCGAAACGCGTTGTATGTGCTTTTCTTAAGAAATATTAAAAAACTCTTTATGAAATTATAAGAAGCTTTGGATCATAGACCTCTGGGAGCGCAAATAGCCTGGTAAAAAACTCTTTTGGATCTATATTCCTATGGTAACTCGGTCTGAGCTACTTACTAGCTACCAGGGATTTGCAGCATACCGACTACTGAGGAAACCTACGCCTGGATACTTAATGGTCCCTAGTGACCGATACGCAAGTGAACAAGACCTAAAAAAGGTGAGTGCCATCCACATCCACCTACGATCTGATTATACATTTACATTTAGATCGGTGCGCTTTCTTCCTTTCCTTTTCTTCTACCATTTGCATATGTTGGCATTAGCATATCTTCACTACAGCGTGCTGCTGTAGTTTTTCTATATCATAGATTTACAGATAGATAGATGCCAAAGTGCTATATAATGTCCACCACCCTATATATTGTAAGCTTGCACCCTTTACTGCCTTTCATGTAGCACTAAAGGGTGTTTTAGTCTGGTAGCTTTAAAAACTGAATTAAAAAAAAAAGCCGTGGGGTATCCCCTATTTTTCTTTAGCAGCTATTATACAGCAGACAGCTGCAGCCTGAAGACCACAGCTGATAGCTTTATCTGGGTTGTTATTAAAATTGGCGGAGGGACCCCACAACAATTTTTTTCAATTGTTTATTTAAAGCTAACAGACAGTTCTCCATCCTCCTTCTAGACCTGTCCTCTGCATTCGACACAGTCGACTACTCCCTCTTATTACAGATCCTCTCTTCCATTGGTATCGCTGACCTTGCCCTCTCCTGTATCTCCTCCACCTTTGCAACTGCACATTTAGTGTCTCCCACTCCCACACAACCTCCTTGCCCCATTCCCTCACTGTTGGGGTCCCTCAAGGCTCTGTCCTGGGGCCCCTCCTCTTTTCAATAAATACTCCTGGTCTGGGACAACTCAAAGTCCCATGGCTTCCAATATCACCTGTACGCTGATGACACTCATATCCACCTCTCTGGCCTAGACGTCACCTCTCTGCTGTCCAGAATTCCAGAGTGTCTATCAGCCATATCCTCCTTCTCCTCTTGCTTCCTAAAACTCAATGTAGACAAAACCGAACTCATCATCTTTCCTCCATCTCACACACCTTCCTTACCAGACCTATCTATCACAATAAATGACATCATACTTTGCCCTGTACCTGAAGTCAGCTGTCTCAGAGTAACCCTTGACTTTGCCTTGTCCTTCAAACCACAGATCCAAGCCCTCGCCACCTTCTGCCGCTGTCACGGTTTAGTGAGAATGCTGATGAGGGAATGGCAGTTACTGGCAGGGTGACCAGGGAAGACCAGTCTGACCCTAGTCTAGGAACCTTGAATGGTCCTGATCCCAAAGGTATCTCTGATGGTGAGAGGGTTGGGGCTTCCAGCCTCTCCCTAAAACTCCTCCACCAGACCTGCGCTATTTCCCCCTCACCTCCCTCCACACAACCGGGATACAGCAACTCCAAAGGAAAGGACTTCAGCTACACAAACATACAGGACTGCACAGCACGGCTTCCAGGCATAGAGTGAAACTCTATCAGCAGCACCACCTGGTGGAAGGAGAGGCTACTTAAAGGCTAAGGGGAGAGGAGTTCAGGTGAGTCACATATTAACCCCTCAACCAGCAGTTGAACCTAATAGTAAATGCAGTTCTGGAGCACAACACAGGAGGCAAAGACCTTCACAACTATCACCCATGCAGCTCTTAAAGACAAACACATATACAGCAACATCCAGCAATGTCAGCGCCATCTAAGTGTGTGACAGCCGCCTCCAACTCAAAAATATTTCCAGAATCCGTCACTTCCTCAACCCTCAATCTGCTAAACTACTAGTGCATGCCCTCATCATCTCCCGTCTCGACTACTGCAACCTTCTCCTCTGTGGCCTCCCTGCTAACACTCTTGCACCTCTCCAATCTGTCCTTAACTCTGCTGCCCAACTAATCCACCTCTCTCCTCGCTATTCCTTCACTTCTCTCCTCTGCAAATCTCTCCACTGGCTCCTAATTCACCAGCGTATCCAATTCAAACTTTGACTTACAAAGCCATCCACAATCTGTCCCCCTTATATCTTTGAACTAATCTCCCGATATCATCCAACTCATAATTTTCGATCCTGCCAAGACCTCCTTTTTTCCTCCACACGTGTACTTTCCTCATCTAACCACCTGCAAGACTTCGCCCGAGCATCCCCAATTCTCTGGAATTCTGCACCCCAAAATGTTCGACTGCCCCCTACACTCGGAACCTTCAAGCGGAACCTGAAAACCCATCTCTTCAGAACAGCCTACAGCCTGCAATGACCACAGTGCCACCTCTCCACCGCTGGACCTGGCACTGGCACTCCACCACCATGGACCTGGCGCTCCACCACCATTGGACCCGGCACTCCACCACCACCAGAGCAGACCTAACCTACTGTCTCCCTTCCCACTGCCCTGTAGAATGTAAGCCCGCAAGGGCAGGATCCTCTCCCCTCTCTGTATCGGTCTGTCACTGTTAGTTTGTTCATTGTATTTTTAACTTGTTTGTATGTAACCCCTTGTCATGTACAGCACCATGAAATCAATGGTGCTCTATAAATAAATAATAATAATAATAATAATTTTTACAATAATTTGACATCAGTTTGGTTGCCAAACTGACGAACAATCACAGATGCCAGCAGAGAAGGTGGGAAGGCCTAACTCTGTCTTTAACCATTCAGGGGAGGGGGAAGCATTGAATATGTCTGAGGTTCATGAGAGGGCTAGGAAGGAGGTTGACAGCGGTGCTGAAGCTTTCTTTGAAGTTTGCTAAATAATAGTGTAGGAAGATAATGTCTGTGCCAAAACAGTGGCATACTGTAAAATGAATTGAGCTGTGTTTGGCAGCTTTTTAAAATTTTGCCTTTTCATTGATTTCAATGGGATTCGGAATTTCATCAAACAGTTCATCAACCAATTCGACAAACATATGCTCATTTGAGGAACCAAACCAAACCTGAACTTCAAAAGGGTCGCTTATCACTATAAGTCCCACAAGAATCAATAGTCTTCATCAAGATAATAGGGCCAAGTCCATTAAAGTCACAGTTTTTTTTCAATGAAGCTAACGTTAAATGAATTCTGAATTAGAAATACACTCTATACGTTGTTAATGTTGTAAATGACTATTCTAGCTACAAACGTCTGGTTTTTAATGCAATATCTACATAGGTGTATAGAGGCCCATTTCCAACAACCACCTCTCCAGTGTTTTAATGGTACATTGTGTTTGCTAACTGTGTAAGAATGCTAATGGATGTGTATGAAACCCTAGAAATCCCTTGCACAAGTATGTTAGCACATCTGAAAAAGGTTTGGCTGTTTAGAGAAGCTATAAAATTGACCTTCCTTTGAGCTAGAGTAGTTGAGAATGTGGAGCATTAGGCTGCGTTCACACATTTGCGTATTTTGCTGCGCTTTTTGCCGCGTTTTTCGGCCACGCAAAAAAGCGCAACAAAATACGCAGGGGCTTTCACACACTGCGCTTTCTTTACTCCAGAAAGCGCAGTGATGTCACAGAGGGGAGGAAGAATCCTGCTTCCTCCTCCCCTCTGTGACAGCCCCATTAGATTTCACAGTGTATTAATATACACTGTGAAATCTAAATTAAACAGAGGCAAATGTATGGAAAATAAAAAAGAATGAATACTTCACCTGTCCGGTGCCTTCTCCCGCTGTCTGGTGCCTTCTGCCGCTCTCCGCTCTCCGGTTCCAAGTGAGAGGTGTACTGAGAAGACCAGTGGTGACGTCAGAGACGTCCCGGGGCGTTCCCAGCGCTGATTGGCTGTTCGCGGTCATGTGATATGTATCACATGACCGCGAGTGCCCGGGAACGCCCCTCTGACATCACCACAGGTCTTGTCAGTACATCTCTCACTTGGAATCGGAGACCAGATAGCAGCAGAAGGTGTCGGACAGGTGAAGTATTCATTCTTTTTTATTTTACATACATTTGCCTCTGTTTAATTTAGATTTCACAGTGTATATTAATACATTGTGAAATCTAATGGGCGGCCACAGCTGTCAAAGAGGGGAGGAGGAAGCAGGATTCTTCCTCCCTTCTGGGAGAATACGCAGAAGTAGCTGCGTAAACAATTGACATATCAATTGTTTACGTAGCTGCGCTTTCCCCCGGAAAACGCAGTGCGTATTTTTACGCAATGTCTGCACTGCAAAGTGAATTTCCCATTCACTTTGCAGGCAGACAAAAGGCACATTGCGTATTTTGAAAAGCGCGCGTAAAAAAATGCGGCAAAATACGCAATGTGTGAACGTAGCCTTACATTTGCTTGTTCTATGTAACTCTCAAAATGGCCACAATAAGAGAACTTTCATGTGAAACTCGACAGTCTATTCTTGTTCTTAGAAATGAAGGCTATTCCATGCAAGAATTTGCCAAGAAACGTAAGATTTCCTACAACGGTGCGTACTACTCCCTTCAGGGGAGAGCACAAACAGTCCATCACAGAGTAGAAAGAGAAGTGGGAGGCCCCTGAGCAACAAGATAAGTACATTTGAGTCTCTAGTTTTAGAAATCGACGCCTCAAAGTTCCTCAACTGGCATCTTCATTAAATAGTACCCACAAAATGTCAGTGTCAACGTCTACAGTGAAGAAGCGATTCCGGGATGCTGGCCTTCAGGGCAGAGTGGCAAAGAAAAAGCCATATCTGAGACTGGCTAATAAAAGGAAAAGAATAATAATTAATATGGGGAAAAGATCACAGACTTTGGACAGAGGAAGATTGGAAAAAGGTTTTATGGACAGACGAGTCAAAGTTTGAGGTGTTTGGATCACACAGAAGAACATTTGTGAGATGCAGAACAACTGAAAAGATGCTGGAAGAGGCCTGACGCCATCTGTGAAGCATGGTGGAGGTAATGTGATGGTCTGGGGTTGCTTTGGTGCTAGTAAAGTGGAAGATTTGTTCAAGGTAAAAGGGATTTTGAATAAGAAAGGCTATCACTCCATTATGCAACGCCATGCAATGCTGTATTTGCTGCAAAGGGAGCATTCTTTGATGAAAGCAAAGTTTGAAGGAGAAAATTATTTTTTCAACTTCTAACCTTGTCAATGTCTGGACTATATCTTCTATTCATTTTGCAACTCATTTGATAAATAAAAGTATGAGTTTTCATGGAAAACAGAAAATTGTCTGGGTGACCGCAAACTTTTGAACAGTAGTGTATATCCAACCAAGTTCCTCAACTCCTTGGAACCACAAGGACTTCCTCCGCATAACCTCTTTCTAAAACCTGGGGCACCTTTTCTACCTATTCTGCCGTTGAGAAATTTAGATTCGTCAAAGCTGTATAATGGAATAAGATTTTTGATTAAGAACCAATTTCAATGTGTAATTGAAGCAACCAATTTGACAGGATGTGTCAAAGGAGAGGACGTTTTTCATTCCAACAATTCCGATCATTCCATCTCATTTGCCTTTTGATTTTAAAAGCCTCCAATTTCTAGTATGACTGGCATTTGCAATGTCTGTTAACAAGGCTCAGGGACCGTCCTTGAAAGTAGGAGGAATTGATTTGCAATATCCATGCTTTTCTCATGGTCAACTTCACGTGGCCTGTTCAAGAGTTGGAACTGCCAAAAATGTGTTCATCTTTGCACCAGAAGGAAAAACCAAGACTTGCTCAAAAATCTTGCTTCTTTTTTGATTTTTACGCAACTACAAGTTTTTAAATAATTTGCGACATTCCAGTTTTATAACTGAATTATGCAATAACTTTGGTGAATCAGTTTGTTTGGCAAGACATAAAAGTATCTGGGACTATAAATCACATTATTTAGGTGTGAACTGAAGTTCTGCAGCTGCCATATGGTAAATAGGAATGTCGTCAGTGGAAGCACTGGAGCAACCATAAATCTGTCAGGTAAAGAAAACTTTTGCTCCCATTGAGACAATTTTTTCATATATAAAATTCAAGATTTTGAGTAAAGCTTCAGTTTATATTCAGCAACTTTACACTCATTTACAGAGAGCTGCTCATTTTATCTCCTCATATACAGTTTCCGATATCAGACAAGCTGCAGTTCTGTTAAGAGATGATTGGACTGAAGGTAAACCAAGGAAGGAATGAAGTAAGGCTGGCTTCACATTAGCGTTTGTGTCTGCATGCTGATGGCATGCAGACACAAACGCTGTCAAAAGCAGTGTGTGAAATGATGTGTCCGCAGCGGAGAATGTCCGCCTGCGGACACATCACTAGGGAGCCCGGCAGCCAATCGGCGCTGTCCGGGGGCGGGCCGGAGGAGGAGTTCAGCGCTGGAGATCTCCTCCTCCCCGCCGCCGGTAAGCACCGGGACGTGTCGGCGGGGAGAACAGCTGATTTGACAGCTGTTTGAATCTCCCGCGCTGTCAAATCAGCTGTTCTCCCCGCCGACATCGCTAGCACATTACAGGCGGCGGGGAGGAGGAGGACAGCAGTGGCTCAGCTGATCTCCCGGTGGCCGTCGGTGAGCTCCTGTGACATCACCGGCGGCCACCGGGAGATTTTTCAATGGGTCCGCAGCGTTCTCCAGCGCTGTCAAGCGCTGAACACTGCGGACCCATTGAAGACAATGCATGTTTTGTGCGCTTGGGGACGCTTGCTGATTGTCCAAGCTCCCCGAGCGCACAAAAAAATGCAACTGGCTGCGTCCCGGGTGCGGATGCTGGACACCGGAAGGAGCAGATATCGTCCGCATCCGCACCCGAACGCAGCAAACGCAGGCACTATACGTTCCTATGTTAAACATAGGAACGCAGTGCGCATGCGTTTGACTGCGTATGGGAACGCAGCAATACGCTGCCTTCCCATACGCAAATGTGAAGGCACCCTAATGGGGCAATTAGGAAAAACATTTCTACATCTTGCTGTTATTTACATTTGACAAGTCTTTTCATATGTGAGTGGCATCTTAAAAAGGTCAAAGCTTAATGTTGACAAGATGTTTATAGCAGTGTCTAGGTCCTAGCTCGAGGTTCACATTGTATTTCGAGGCTGATATACTCATCTTTTGAAATCCAACATCCAGCAGTTGCATAACGAGATATGAAACCCAAGCTTGTTTATCATGCGCTACCTTTCTGATAGATGGGCTCATTTTCTGTCACTGGTAAAGAAGTAAAGACCTCAGACAGGTTTTCCAAGAAAAGCATTGAGTGATATTGATCGGACAATATATATGTCATTCTGAGTTTCAGTAATACACGTAATTATGCTTATAAAAACACAGCACATAGAAGCACATGTCACAAGCTCTTACATGGAGTTGTACTACCAGAGAATTTTAACACAGTGCTTCAAATTTCACTTCATTTAATTACCGTATCTACTCGTGTATAAGCCGACCCGTGTATAAGCCGACCCCTATACTTTTGTCCCCAAAACCTGGGAAAACCTATTGACTCGTGTATAAGCCGAGGGTGGACCCCAGCACAAGTATACAGCCCCCAGCAGTGTGGTATACAGCAGTCTCCCCAGTGGTAGTATACAGCAGCAGCCCCAGTGGTATATACAGCAGCAGCCCCAGTGGTAGTATACAGCAGCCCCAGAGGTATATACAGCAGCCCCAGTGGTAGTATACAGCAGCAGCCCCAGTGGTAGTATACAGCAGCAGCCCCAGTGGTAGTATACAGTAGCCCCAGAGGTATATACAGCCTCCCCAGTGGTAGTATACAGCAGCAGCCCCAGTGGTATATACAGCATCCCCAGTGGTAGTATACAGCAGCAGCCCCAGTGGTATATACAGCAGCAGCCCCAGTGGTAGTATACAGCAGCCCCAGAGGTATATACAGTAGCCCCAGTGGTAGTATACAGCAGCAGCCCCAGTGGTAGTATACAGCAGCAGCCCCACTGGTATATACAGCAGAAGCCCCAGTGGTAGTATACAGCAGCCCCAGAGGTATATACAGCAGCCCCAGTGGTAGTATACAGCAGCCCCAGAGGTATATACAGCAGCCCCAGTGGTAGTATACAGCAGCCCCAGAGGTATATACAGCAGCCCCAGTGGTAGTATACAGCAGCAGCCCCAGTGGTAGTATACAGCAGCAGCCCCAGTGGTAGTATACAGCAGCAGCCCCAGTGATATACAGTGCCTACAAGTAGTATTCAACCCCCTGCAGATTTAGCTGGTTTGATAAGATGCCAATAAGTTAGAGCCTTCAAACTGCAAACGAGAGTAGGATTTATTAACAGAAGCATAAATCTTACAAACCAAAAAGTTATGTTGCTCAGTTGAATTTTTATAAATTTTAAACATAAAAGTGTGGGTCAATTATTATTCAACCCCTATGTTTAATATTTTGTGGAATAACCCTTGTTTGCAATTACAGCTAATAATCGTCTTTTATAAGACCTGATCAGGCCGGCAAATGTCTCTGGAGTTATCTTGGCCCACTCCTCCATGCAGATCTTCTCCAAGTTATCTAGGTTCTTTGGGTGTCTCATGTGGACTTTAATCTTGAGCTCCTTCCACAAGTTTTCAATTGGGTTAAGGTCAGGAGACTGACTAGGCCACTCCAACACCTTGATTTTTTCCCTCTTGAACCAGGCCTTGGTTTTCTTGGCTGTGTGCTTTGGGTCGTTGTCTTGTTGGAAGATGAAATTACGACCCATCTTAAGATCCTTGATGGAGGAGCGGAGGTTCTTGGCCAAAATCTCCAGGTAGGCCGTGCTATCCATCTTCCCATGGATGCGGACCAGATGGCCAGGACCCTTGGCTGAGAAACAGCCCCACAGCATGATGCTGCCGCCACCATGCATGACTGTAGGGATGGTATTCTTGGGGTCGCATGCAGTGCCATCCAGTCTCCAAACGTCACGTGTGTGGTTGGCACCAAAGATCTCAATCTTGGTCTCATCAGACCATAGAACCTTGAACCAGTCTGTCTCAGAGTCCTCCAAGTGATCATGAGCAAACTGTAGACGGGCTTGCGGTGGAGTACGTTACTTATGGTATTGACTGAAACCAATGTCCCCACTGCCATGAGATCTTCCCGGAGCTCCTTCCTTGTTGTCCTTGGGTTAGCCTTGACTCTTCGGACAAGCCTGGCCTCGGCACGGGAGGAAACTTTCAAAGGCTGTCCAGGCCGTGGAAGGCTAACAGTAGTTCCATAAGCCTTCCACTTCCATATGATGCACCCAACAGTGGAGACAGGTAGGCCAACTCCTTGGAAAGGGTTTTGTACCCCTTGCCAGCCTTGTGACCCTCCACGATCTTGTCTCTGATGGCCTTGGAATGCTCCTTTGTCTTTCCCATGTTGACCATGTATGAGTGCTGTTCACAAGTTTGGGGAGGGTCTTAAATAGTCAGAAAAGGCTGGCAAAAGAGATAATTAATCCACACATGTAAAGCTCATTGTTATTTGTGCCTGAACTACTTCTTAATACTTTAGGGGGACCAAACAGAATTCTGGTGGTTTGAGGGGTTGAATAATAAATGACCCTCTGAATTAACTTTTAACGCTTTAAAAAAAAATAAAAATTTTTTTTTGTGGCACTGCATTTCCCACTTCCAGCCTGATCTACAGTCCAAATGTCACAATGCCAAGTTAATTCCGCATGTGTCAACCAGCTAAATCTGCAGGGGGTTGAATACTACTTGTAGGCACTGTATACAGCAGCAGCCCCAGTGGTAGTATACAGCAGCCCCAGTGGTAGTATACAGCAGCCCCAGTGGTAGTATACAGCAGCAGCCCCAGTGGTAGTATACAGCAGCAGCCCCAGTGGTAGTATACAGCAGCCCCAGTGGTAGTATACAGCAGCCCCAGAGGTATATACAGCAGCCCCAGAGGTATATACAGCAGCCCCACCCCCCCATATCAGTATACAGGGTCCCCCCCCTTGTGTAGCAATCCTGTAAAGGAAGAGATTAGTACACTTATCCCTGCCGCTGTCCCGCTGCCGCTGTCCCGCCGCCGCTATCGCTCTCCTCCGTCTTCATCCAGCGTCTTCCGCCTTCCTCCTCTGGCGTGCAGACAATGACGTCATTGCCTGCGCCCACCGGAGGAAGCCGGAAGAAGCCGGATGAAGCCGGAGGAGCGCGATGGCGGCGGCGGGACAGCAGCAGTGGGACAGCGGCAGGGATAAGTATACTAATCTCTTCCTTTACAGGATTGCAACACAAGGGGGGGGCCCTGTATATTGATGGGGGGGGCACTGTATACTGTTTACAGTGTATACAGTATACAGTGACTCGCGTATAAGCCGAGGGGGGGACTTTTCAGCCCAATTTTTGGGCTGAAAAACTCGGCTTATACGCGAGTATATACGGTACTTGTGGAAGGATATCATTTATTTGACATCTTAATGGATGTTGTGAGTACAGTGTATACATTACTAATCAGTGGCAGACCTTGAGCCTAGAGAGCCCTGGTGCAGCCATGGTGAGGACCGGGGGGTTGCTGGCGGCCGTCGGTGAGGAGCGGGGGGAATGGGGGTTTGGGTGGGGGTGCTGGCGGGCGTTGGTGAGGAGCAGGGGGGGATGTGGGGAACGGTTATCGGTGATGCGGCTCTCCTACCTGCACTGAGCCGCGCCGAATGCATGCATTCCTGGGAGCCGGGGCGGCAGTGGGGCAGAGGAGAGGAGGGGCGGGATCAGGCAAGGGAAACAGGAAGCTTCCTGCTTCCCTTGCCTGACCCTCCTCTCCTCTGACATTGGGTTACGGGGTCGGCTGGGGGCCCCACTGCAGGCTTGAGGGGCCCCCTAGCCGGTCGGGGCCCTGGTGCAGCTGAACCAACTGCATCACGGTAGGTCCGCCCCTGTTACTAATAATCTTCTGTATCTACCTAGCAGAGTCTTGAAAATAAATGCAAAAATGCTAATCTGTAGTGCACAAATTATACTGAATTACTACTTTGGCTGGCTGAAGTAAAGTTTACAGTTGGAGCAAACAAATCATCATGATAACAACATACCATGATATTTTTATGTATTGTACTATGGCCAATATATAAAATGTACACATCCCTGTTAAAATGACAAATTTTAATCATCTATAAATGTCATACAAAGAGTCATTGCAGAACTTTTTCCACCTCTAATATCATTCATAATCTGTACAAATCCATTAAGAAACATATTGAAATAATTTTGAGGAAGGAAATAAAAATAACTAAATGAACAGAATGTTAATGGTGGACATCATACTATGTGGGGGAAATAATGCTATGTTGGGGCTGTGGTGGACATAATGCTATAAGGAGGGCTGTAGTGATCATCATACCATTTGGGGGCTATGGTACCCGTTGTTTTGCCTTCTTGCACATTATATGCAGTGTGCAATCTAGCATAAATCTTAAACCTTTTCTGTGCACACAGGATTGAGTGCCGCAGATTTTTTCTAATTTGGATTATGGGATCACATCTTTACCTTCCCATATTGGCCCGTGATGCTATTGTACTCTGGTAGCAGGTATCTACTCACCCATAAAATAGGAGGTTCTTAATCCAGATAGAGGCTTAGACTGAGTGTAGGAACTTAGACTAAGTGTGGGAACCCAGTATAAGAGACATGCCGCGAAGTGTCTACTGGGCGTTTTATCAATATGGCCATATTTATAAATCTAAATGTAATGTAAATTTTTCACCTTTTTTTCTTAGCTGAAATTTTGCTCTATTTGTTATACATCCTAGCAGAGTGCTGCTGTTTTGTCTGCTTAAAATCCTGTCTTAAGATGGCTGCTGCTACCCAGGAGTGCTTTGCAGGTGACCCACAATGCACTAGGATCTTAAAGGAGAAGGCACTGAATATTGCAGGTAATACTGCCAGATGGTGCTAATCACATTAAATGTTACAACATGTCACATTACAGATTATAACATGTGGCAAATTTAGCATCACCTCCTACTAAATCTTAGTCTAAATGGACACTCCCCGCTTGGCGTCAACTGATATCACTATTTTTGGCGACAGCAACAAAACTAATTCTGCTACTGGCATGAGGAATAGTTTACTCTCACCAAGCTTAGAGATTGATTTTGTGCACATTTTCATCCTTGCTTGTGAACATTTTGGTGACTAGACTAAGTGGCCACTCATTTCTGTGCAACTGGTTGTCTTTCATGAGTAAAACATCATGAGGTCTGATGTTCGGTGGTCCTTCTGCCACTTAGTTCTGGTTTGTAAGGTGGGGAGGTACCACTTTCCCCATCTGTCGCAGAAAATGTTAGAGACACTTCATACTTGCTTCCATTGTCTGTAAAGGTCTCTGTCACTGACTCCTATTGATGGCATGGGTGCATATGGTTGTTTCACATGAAGGATGGTCACGGCTTCAAGAGACTTCCTCCAATCTGCTCACTGGTCTCTATTCTCTACTGGAAGCATTGGATTATCCCAATTGGACGTCTCTTGGATAAAGCCTCGTAACATCATTTTACCTTTGATTGTTACCTAATCTACGAATCCAAGAGGATCATACAAACATTTTATGAAAGAAAGGACAGCTCTACGTGAGAAGGGTTTTTCTTCTTTGCTGATCTAGAAGGTGAATGCATCTGTGTTTAATCCCCATACCAACCAAGGCTCCACTGCATGGGAAGGAAGTCAATGCTTAAATCTTTTAGATCTCTTGAATATTCTGGAGAGGGAAAAGCTTCCATTAATTCTTGGCTTTCTGAAGCAATTTTGTGCAACCTCAAATTAGACAGAGCAAGCATTTCTTGAGGCCTGATTGCAGCCTCATTTGTGGACGTGGATTTAAAAAAATCGTCCACCTAGAAATCTTTTTCCATAAAGGATCTAACATCTGACCCATAGTGTGCTTCACCCTTTTGGTGGAATTTCTGAGACCATAGATGGCAACTGCAGGGGAAGGACTGTTCCCTAACATGTGCACCCTCTTTCGGGATTCTGCAATGTCTTTCTCAGGGTCATTATCACGGTATCAAAAGAACCTCAAGTAGTTTCTGTGTTCCTCTTGGACAAGAAAGCAGTGAAACATCTGTTGCATGTCAGCCAGAAATACCTCCTTATCTTTGCGGATACACAGTAGTACTTCCAGAAATCTGTTACTGAGGTCCGTAAGACATCTGGTGCTTGAGTCAAATACTACTCTTATTTGACCTGGCTTCTTAGGATGATACACACCGAAATTGAATAAGTACCAACATTCCTCTGAGTCTTGAAGTGCGGGTGCTGCATGGTTATTCTGAAATATCTTCTACATAAAGGTGAAGAAATGTTCTCTTGTCTGTGGTGACCTCTGAAGCTTATGTTTGAGGGAGAGAAATCGACTGCAGACAAGTTCTCTGTTGTTGGGTAAGTGTTGTCTTTGGAGTCTGAGTGGTAGCTTTTTGACTTATCCTTTACTATTTTTTGATCCATGATATCCAAGAACAGTTTGTTTGATGATACAACAAGATGGATACTTACATGGAACACATACTTTCCTAACAGACATAATAACTATGTAAAAACAATTGTAATGCACCCAACAACAGTTCTAAACACAACTTCATAGACAGAAGTAATACTCTCACCAGACTTGCTTTTGGCAATGATGATGGAGGATTTAAGAGCAAGCTGGAACAAGAAACACATTTGCTCTGCATAAAACTCTGTCTAAAGATGGCTGCTGCTACCTAGGAATGTTTAGGGGATGATCGACAATGCTCTAGGGTCTTAAAGGAGAAAACACTGAATAATGCAGGTAATACTATCAGATGGTGCTAATCACATTAAATATCACAACAATATAATATGTTACATTACACAGAATATGACATGTGGCAAATTTAGCATCATCTTCTCCAACTAAGTCTAAATGGGCAGAACACCTGTACTTTATGGGGTCAATGGTGATCATACTTTGTTGGATGCTGTAGTGTACAACATACTATATTGTGGGCTGTGGTGATCATCATACTGTAAGCGGGGTTGTGAAGAACCATGGTATTAAATCAAATAATATGGATCCAAAAAGATGGTGAAATAAATTGTGTTTTAGTCTTAGTGTTTCGAAGCGTGCTTCTTCATCAGGAAATACACTGGCCCTGGTAAGTAATCCATGAAGGAGCTGAAGACTAAACATTTTATTTGTAGTATTATGAAGGGGGGCACAGTATAGTAAGGAGCAGTGGGGCAAGGGCATTATGGAAAGGGGCAGAGTGTGTGGGGTGGTGATGTTATGCAGTGGCTCAATGTCAGGGGGTCAGTATGGAGAAGAGCTGTGTTGGAGGCATATTATGAAGAGGGGCAGTGTGTGTGTGGGGATAATATGGAAAGAGGCAATATGTGTGTGTGATCTTTTATTGAAAGGGCAGTGTGTGGGGGGGGAAATATTATGGAGGGGCAGTCTGTATATGTAGGATACTATTGAGAGGGGCACTGTGGCAGGGTATTATGGAGAGGCGCAGTCTGTATATGTGGGATATTATTGAGATAGGCAGTGTGTGGGGGGGTATTATGGAGAGGGGCAGTGTGGGGAGATATTATGGAGAGGGGCAGTGTGTGGGGGTATTATGGAGAGGGGTATTATATAGGGGGTATTATGGAGAGAAGCAGTGTCTGCATGGGGGTGTATTATGTAGAAAGGTAGTTTGTGTGAGGGATATTATGGAGAAGGGCAGTGCGTGTGTGGGGTAATGGGTGGTAACAACAACTCCCAACATCTCCATAACATTGTTACTGGGAATGGTAGGCTCAAGCGATATAATTGCATATGGGGCTGACCTGACATTGCAATTTATCAATGCACTCATGTACTGATGGTGGTTCTGATCTTCTACACATGTAACAATCCATTTAATGCTTCATTGTTATGTTAAAATTTAGACATAAATCTCTACGTTTTGAGTATTGTTATCAGGAGGATTTGGTGAGTTTCTGCTCCAAGAACTCAATTCATATTACAGTTTTTCACATAAATATTTTTGAAGCAGAAAATGAGCAGAAACTCTCTAAATCCCCCTCAAATACTTAAATTAATATATCACTAGAAGCACGTTTTAAGTACCACTTTTAATTTTTTCGCGGCCCTTGGGATTGATTCAATTTGGCCCCTAAGCTCCCACTTCACCCCTAAGCGGGTCCTTCACCTGCCGCAGTCACATGCCTAGTTTCTCATCTGTCATTTCACTCACCTAGGCTAGTGCAAAGGCAGGTGAGTGAACTAGACTTTACTTCTAATGTAGTGGGACACAGGGGATGGTAGACAGACAGGGGAACAAAGACAATAAGGGTACCTTTACACACGGCTACATTTGTAGCTTGTCACCAGGTAACTTACTGGTTGCAGTGAAATCATGGATACATGATTCCATTTGTACACAGCAACAAGATAGAACCATGTATCCATGATTTTCACTGCAACCAGTAAGTTACCTGGTGACAAGCTACAAATGTAGCCGTGTGTAAAGGTACCCTTAAGGATATAAAACCAACTTGACTGCTGCCGCAAGAACTCCAGGCAACAGGGCTCCAGCAGCTTCACCAAGCTTGCTTCCTTCCACTGTGGTGGTATGTAAAGAAAGAATCTGTTACCTGCAGCAGATGATAGATCATGTCACTATTTAAAGTGATCCTAAACCCACAAACTGACCTCCCCTTATCTTTAGACCTGTCACTGCACCCCCTCTTATCATTTCTAGCCATCCCTTTTGCAGAAAAAATCGCTTTTGTAAAGTAAGAGAAAAAGTTATATTACTTTGTCCTGTGTGAGTTCTCTGTTTCTAACAAGCCGCAAATAGGCGTGCCTGTCTGCTGCTGCCTTGTAATTATGCACGCCCCTCTCTGCTTCTAAGAGCCTGGCCGCATCATGAAAGGGGGCGGGGCTGCGGTATGATGCGATTTAGCCCCGCCCCTTTCACGACGCGGTCAGGCTCTTAGAAGCAGAGAGGGGCGTGCATAATTACAAGGCAGCAGCACACAGGCCCCGCCCATTGCGGCTTACTCAGAAACAGAGAACTCATACAGGACATAGTAATATAACCTTTTCTCTTACGTTACAAAAGCGATTTTTTCTGCAAAAGGGATGGCTAGAAATGATAAGAGGGGGTGCAGGGACAGGTCTAAAGATATGGGGGGATCAGTTTCTGGGTTTAGGATCACTTTAAAGGAAGTGTTCACAAACCGGCAGCAGCTGAGGTGAATTACACATAAGCTACGGCAAAGAAAATGTCATTAAGCCTGGCTTTTCCAAAAGAGAGCAATCACATTAAAAATCCAAAAGTCTCACAAGTTCTTGTAAAGCTCAGATCCCAGAGCTGTCACAAATCTCCCAATGATGGGAGATACTTGTGACAATACTTCTTTCCTACGAGCAGCCTCAGGACTTGACAGAATATGATCTATGGAAGGGACGCAACAACTCACTTGCGTTCACCTCCGTAGTCGCCTGGCCTTCAAGGTCATCATAAACACAAACCAAAGGCGATGGTAGTAAAGAAGGCTCAAGAGACACAAAAAAATCTCCTGACCGATGACTTGTGTAACAATTGTGGATATTCAGTACTGGGGTGGATCCAACTGAAAGGTCATAATGTTAATAATGGTTGCCACTTTGTTCAGACTGATAACTCTAGAGCTCAGAATCACAGATGAAGCCTTCCACCTGATGTCTTTAGTGGACACCCATACATAGTCATTCACACACTGGTTCAGACCTGAATGTTTATTACAACACATGCATTTGGTATTCCAAAGTAATTCTCTAGAAGGACGGACAACAGAGGCATCCCCCCGTACCTTAAAACCCTTACCCTCAGGATACTTGGTGGGAAAGGCCACCGTCTATCGACCATCTCTTCTGGGATGCCTCCGAGGCTTAATATTAGCCTAGGGTGATGGTAGAATCTCACCTCTATTGTCTGGCAGCACCTTAGATACAATGGCCGGAAAAGAGGGTATAGATTTGACCAAAATAGAAGAGATAGTTGCACACAAGCAATTGTCTTCACAAACGCTGCCCCGATTGAAAACATCTCTAGACGGCACTCCTTCCCCCTGGCTGAGAATAATGTCATGCGCAGGCTAGGAGAAGTCCAGCACACAGAGCAACACAGATGTGTAATGTAAGTAGAACAAGATAGATAGTGTCCTGGTATGGGTACACCTTGACATGGTGGGATGGCTTCTTAACATTTTGATCAAAAATATATCTACTAAGTACGCTGTTATTTATTAGCACTTGCTTTTTTACTTATTTATTTATGGCAGGGTATTTTTTCATACAGGTTTTTAGTAGGTTTTGTCAGTCTTATGGCTATTATTAACTTGTGTGATGTAGCAACTAGTTATAACATGAGAGACAAGTATGTATCGCACAGACAGAGGTCTGCTGCAATCTAAATCCAGGACAGTGTGCTGGACTTGTTGTCCGACAAGCCTGGATATTTGTTTTATGTTGGATTTAGGGATGGTCAGATGTGTTGGAGGGGCTGGCCATCTACATACCACCTACTCTTCCAGTGATGTGGTCAAGGCTGATATCATGTAATACTCGCCATAGAAATAAGGACTGTGTATCTCATTGCTGGTGGTGACTTGTTTTGGCCTGTACCATATGTGGTTTATGCAGCCTGTTAATAAACCAGAAAAAAGACTTATTTAATAGAGAAACCATTGCTGTGTGCATATTCAGTGCAAAATGGAGCGCCCATCGTCCACCTCCGCACCCCCTCCCTCCACCTCTGCCTGTAACCCGCACAAATGAAATAAAAGGAGCCAAAACTATATCATAATGCGGTGAGTGCCGTATCATTCTTTTTGATTATTTATGTTCTGATCATTGACGTCTGATCAAAACGTCTGCTGCCTTGAAGTGTGGCAGCAGGCGTGAAGTTGCCTTGTTTCCTTGTCTGTCTCTCCTCCCCGTCTTGCCTTGTTTATTGCAGTGGTTTGGACCAGTGCTCCCACTGGCCATCTCCCTATTGAGGGTTTACTTCAGGGCCAGCAAGGGCATAGGTATCCTGCTCGGTGACGGGGTGAAATAACCCATATAGGGATGGTAGGGAGAACAGGGCACAGTTGCAGGAGAGCACAGGAATTGTCCTTTCCCCTGTTCCCTATGAGCATGGCCCTCCTTTGTATTTGTTCCCATTTTACACCAAGACACCTTTTCCTTCACCATTGTGACAAAGTACAAGGGCTTAACATGTGACCTTTTAAAACACTGAACTCGACTTCCGGTTCCTGCGCCAGCGTGATGCACGTGTAGAGAAGGGGCTCCCGCTCCCGACGGCCACAGATCACACTTTTCAGATCAGCGGGGGGTGTAATTCCCGTGCACCGTCCCGCAAACACCGGAGGCCAACGAGCGGTGCATGGACCGGTGGCTCCGGAACGCAGCAAGGCACCCACAGACAGCGCCAAGGACCTCCGCGTCGGCCTCTGAGAAGGGTAAGATGGCGGCGCTGCAGGGGAGCAAGAGGAGAGATCAGGCGCAGCAGCCCTCACAGAAACTGTCAGGGAAGAGCCCGGGGACTATCAGGCCAGACAAGCAGGCGAAAGTGGCCCCAGGGACAGCGCAGAACCCGGGGGTAATGGAGGAACACCAGTCACTGGCCAGGGAGGTGGCCGTATACCTCAAGGAGGACATTAAAACTGCAGTAAAGGAGGCAGTGAAAGATGCCATCACTGATTTGCAGGCAACAACAACACAACATACCAGCAGACTGGAGGAGCTGGAGCAGAGACTTTCTGAGGCAGAGGATAGGATAATGATGATGGAGCAGGAATTGATAGAATCCCACAAGCAAACAAAATGGCTGCACGACAAACTAGATGATCTGGAAAACAGATCAAGAAGAAATAACCTGCGGATTGTAGGCCTACCAGAATCTATCACCAATCAACATCTCAATGACATCTGCGAGATGGAACTACCTAAAGCTCTGGGTGCTCAAGGCAAATGCAGAGTGGAACGAGCTCACCGGGTGGGTCCACCAGGAGGAAATCCCGGATTTGCTGGAGGGGTACGAGGAATGAAAGAGGGACGGCGAGCCAACGGCCAATTCCATCGCCAGATTATAATGAAGTTCCTTGACTATAAGGACAAGGAACAATTGCTTCGTCTTTACAGAAACAGACGTCAGCCCTTAATGATCCGGGGCCATAAGGTTCTTCTGTTTGGCGATTATTCTGCTGTGGTTGCCAAGAAACGTAAAGAATTTAGCACTGTCTGCAACCTCCTATACCAACGTAATGTGCCGTTCCAATTACTTTATCCAGCCACTCTGAAGGTCAAGGGGGAAGACGGTGAGATACACTATATGAAAGATCCCAGGGAGGCAATGAAAAGATATGGAGTGGAAACCCCTGAAGCCCTGCGACGACACTCTGCACCAAAACATGGCAAATCAAACGGTCTTGGAAGGTCGGAACAACTGGATCCCCGCCGGAAATCCCCAAATCAGCTAACACAGTCTCCACGTTCGCGGACCGAATGGGAGGAAGAGGAAGCTCTGGGGGTACCGAAGGAGCAAAGGCACCGTCGCATTTCGCCCCGACGGGAAGAGATCCACAGTCCGAGGGGTACAGAGGATTTGGACAATGACGACCGGAACGAGTGAGGATCTACGAGAGCCTTGGAAGACTTGTGAGTTTTAATTGTTTCAGGGGAGGGGGGGCCCGACATGACATTGTAAATAATGGCCCAACAATAGTGCAGGCCAAGTGACGGGACCCTCTCACTTTTCGGTGGCCCCCCACCCCTAATGACGACCTCCTCGGATGGAATGGGGGTCTGGTTCCTCTATCAACATCTGTACCCTCTTCTGGTGTGTGTGTTTTTTTGAGCCACGATCGTGATCTTTTACTTGTTCTCTTCGAGCGACTGACTTGTTTCAGGTCTAGAGTGGCCTCCTATGGTCGAACTTTCAGGCCTGTCGGGAGAAACCGAGGGTGGCGTCACACGCTGGAAAAAATGGAAGTATATAACTTTTGGGGAGGGAAGTGGGAGGGGGGTTGGGTGTTATACAGGGGAATTTTGTTGTTATATGTCAAAAACGAATTAACGTATTGGGTATCTGACTATGCTCAACTGATGATGATATCGGCTTTCGAACATGACCTCATCCAGGCTCACTCTGATCGCGTCTTAGATCGACACTTCCGGGACCATGGTTAAAGTGATCTCTTGGAATGTTAAGGGTCTTCGGACCCAGAGAAACGTTCCATGGTCCTACGTCATTTTCGAAAGCTGAAAGGAGACGTGGTCCTCCTGCAGGAGACCCATCTCAAAGCATCAGAAATGTTCCGTATGCACAGAATGTGGGTTGGGGCCGTATATGGCTCGGGGGCTGTAGGACGGAAGGCAGGGGTTCTCATCTTAATAAACAAAGCTTTCCCTCACACGGTAATTTCGGACGCACACGATGACGAGGGAAGACACGTCCATGTTCTCTTGAACACCCAGGGGGGACCCATTAGTATCCATAATATATATGCCCCAAACTCCGCACAATTGCCCTTCCTTAGGAAAATGCGGACTTCCTTCTTGTCGGATACGGGTGACAATGTAATACTAGGGGGGGACTTTAATATGGTCATGTCTGACGGGGAAGACAGAAAACGTACCCACCGAGTACACGTACACGGACAGGGTGGAGAGAGAGGAGACTTGAGAGACTTTGCTTCAGACCTACTCCTAGAAGATGTGTGGAGAATCCACCACCCTATGGATAGGGACTTTACACACTTCTCCCATCCGCACGGAACCTGGTCCCGTATAGACATGTTACTGGTGAGTCCGGGAATATTGCACAGGACACGTCATTCTGAAATAGGGGATCTCGTCATATCGGACCATAGCCCGGTACTCATAGATCTCCAAGACGCATACCCGAGAGGGACGGATGTCCTGTGGCGATTCCCGCACTTTCTACAAAGGGACCAGGATTTCCACAAGCTGCTGGGGGAATGGTGGACGGATTTCAGAGAAACTAATATGACACACGAGGGGGAACCTGGTCTATTTTGGGAAACAGCCAAAGCGGTACTTAGGGGTAGAATAATTGCATACACTCTGACCATCAAGAAAAGAACGAGGAAATACTTTCAGGAGTCCAGTGCAGCAGTACGCAGAGCGTACACTGACTTCCTGGCGACTAATTCCCCCCAAACAAGGGAAGCATGGCAAAAAGCAAAAAATGACTTTGATAACTGGGCTAGACAAAGGGAACAACACAATAGGGCGCATTGGGAAGCTGACTTGTACAAACATGGAGATAAAGCGGGGAAGATACTAGCTAACCTAGCGAGAGGAAAACATATGGTCAGACACGGCATGTCTATGAAGAGACCCGGGGGGGGATCCACGAACGACCCTAAGGGAATTGCCGACATAATGGGTAAATTTTACACATCCCTCTACAAATCCGCACCAGCTAATATATCATTGGGAAGAGAGTGGCTAAAAGACCTTAGACTACCTAAGGTCGAGGAAGCAGATCTTCAAAGACTGAATACCGAGGTCTCGGCAGAGGAAGTACTGACCACCATAGCAGGCTTAAACCCACGGAAAGCACCTGGCCCGGATGGGTTTGGGGGGGATTCTACAAGATCCTGAGGGAACAGGCGGCACTCCCCTTGCAAAGGCTGTACAACGACATCTTGACTGGACAGCCTATCCCCGATAATATGAATCTAGCATACATTAAGCTCCTGCCGAAGGAGGGTAAACCGCTTGACGACCCGGCTGGCTTTCGTCCTATATCTCTGATCAACGTTGATCTGAAGATATTAGCAAAAATAATGGCGGAACGACTGGCGAGTTTATTGCCAGATCTGGTGGGATGCCAGCAAGCTGGTTTCGTCAAAGGGAGGTCGGCGGTGGGAAACATCAGAAGGACTCTAGCGGTGATCGAGGAGGTGAGACTGGGTAGGACCAACGGGGCAGATGAGCCGGCCTTAGTATTACTGGATGCCGAGAAGGCCTTTGATTCAGTAAGCTGGTCATGGTTAGATGTGGTCTTGAATCACATAGGCATCAAAGGGGCCTTCAAGGTGTTTCTAGATTCTTTATATGATAACTCCAGAGCGAGAGTTCATATACCGGGTTTCTTGTCTGATGTAATAAAGCTGGAGAGAGGTACGCGGCAGGGGTGTCCGCTTTCTCCACTCCTCTTCAACTTGGCTGTGGAGCCCCTGTCGCGCTATCTAAATGATACAACAATCTTTAAGGGCATAAAAGTGGGGGGTCAGGAGCTTAAATCAGGGTTTTTCGCCGACGATATCATCCTATATATGTCGGACCCCAGAGGAGACTTGCCCGGTCTATTGGCTGCCATACAACAGTTTGGGTCTTTCTCAGGCTTTCGGTTAAATATATCAAAATGCGAGCTCATGTTCCTCAGACAACAGAATGGGGGGGGTAGTGGACATTCGGGAGTTGGAAGTCATCTACACGGTATCCCCATAGCCCACTCATCAATTAAATATCTGGGAATTCACATGGGAAGAACTCCGGGGCTAACCTATAACCTGAACTACAACCCTCTGATCACGAAAATTGAGGGGGAATTGATCAGATGGGAAGGGCTCCCCTTATCGCTTCTGGGAAGGAGCCACCTGATCAAAATGATCAGTTTTCCTAGGCTCCTGTACCCCCTACAGACCATCCCTTTCCTTCTTAAACACTCAGATGTCAAAAAGCTCAATAGGGCGTTCTCACGATTCCTATGGAGGAACAGGAGACCCCGAATCCGTCTTAGAACGTTAATGCTCCGGGGGGCCGAGGGGGGGCTGGGGGTGCCGGATGTCAGGGGCTACAATTTGGCCTGTCTGGCAAGACACATTCTTGATTGGTTTAAGAAATCAAGCGGATTTTCGGATTACGACCTGGAATCTGCGATATGTGCCCCCTGGGATCCGGTGACCCTTCTACATTCCTCCAACGCCCGTCTGGAATCTCACATCAAAAACTCGGCGTTGTTCCGAGATACTAGGGGAGCATGGAAGGCGATAAGAAGGAAACTGGGATTGTCCTGGAAGATATCTAAATATCTTAGTCCTTGGCGCCACCCAGACTTTGAGCTGGGAAGGGAAAATGCCTTGTTCAGGATTTGGAGGGACAAAGGAGTTAAGACACTGGGAGACATCCTACATCGTCAAGAGGGAAGGTGGATGACGGGGGAAGAGGTACGAAATAAATGGCAACTAGGACTGGTGCATGATTTACAATACAATCAACTGAGGCACCACCTGTTGGGGTCGCTGGTGGATGTAAAACGAGAGTGTGGGGACTCGCCCTGGGATTGCCTGCTCAGGGGAGACCTAGGTCCAATTTCGATTTCTACAGTCTATACTGCCTTGGGAATGGCTCTTCTGCCATCAGGCGGTTCAGAAACTTTCAAGGCTTGGGTGTCTAGACTGGGGGAGGAAGACATAGGCCAAATCATACTGGAAGGGTGGGCGACACTGAAGAAAAATGTCATTAGCGAAAGATGGAAAGATTCGCAATACAGGCTAATGCACAGAGCCGTGATGGGTTTCACCATTCCCCCGACGCCCACCCAGACGGATAAGATACAGGCCTGCCCTAAATGTGGATTGACGAAATCTGACATGTTCCATGGGATATGGGAATGTGATAGAGTAAAGAAGGGATGGACCGCTGCAAGGGACGTGACTCTACGGTCATGTGGCCTGGGACCGCCCATGGAACATAGGGCCTGGGTTTTCCATTACGCGCCTGACACCAACTTTTCAACAGACTCAAAGAAAATGTTCCACATGATTGCATTGGCCTACAAGAGGCTGCTATTGCGGCACTGGCTGGACAATGCAATCCCGACAAAATCGGAACTAGTAGAAGAGATGAAAAGAGCTTTAGAGTCAGAAAGAATTGCAGCGATGTGTGAGAGGGACACGAAATCTGGAAAATTTTTTGCTAAATGGCGAATGTTTATGTCTTCTTACTTATCTAGGGCTGAAATTGTACGATCTGTAACACCATTCCGAAATACGGAATGGTACCTTCTGGAAAACCTCCAAGGGTCGCTGGGAAAGTTAAATATAGAGGAAGCAAGTGGTGAGACCTGATACGAAGGCCTACAACATTGAGGATGACGGCCTATTGGTCATATGCCTTATTGCTGATGGAGTGGCGATATATTGCTGAGTAATGATCAGATGGGGGAGGGGGGAAAGTTGTTGTTGGATGATATTTAACAAGTATTACGACTGATAATGTTATATGCTTTGGATTGTATAATATTTGAAAAACTTCAATAAAAATATGTTATAAAAAAAAAAAAAAAAAAAAAAAAAAAAAAAAAACACTGAACTCATAATTCATTGGCTAATTTATGTCAGATGTGCACCAACAAGTTATCACAGGTGATTCATTTGTGATTTACTACAGGGGAGTCAAAATGTGTTTCCATACTATTTAACGTAAAAGGAGCCAATACCAGTTTGTTTACAATTGTTGTTTATCATTTGCTCTTTTGTATGTGACATACGTGTTCTATACAAAAAAGCTGTGTCACTTGAATCATTTTTTTCAGGAGATACCGTATTCCACATTATGTACTTATACTTCATGGGTGCCAATAACAATGAGCAGGACTGTACATATATGAATGATCTCTTCTACAGCATCCTCCACAATTTTCCCCTCAAATCTACACTGTGCTAGATGAAAAGTGCAATAGTACTGCCCTGGTGCTCAGCATAGAGACAGTGCTTCCCTTTTGCTCCCTCCATGGTAACAGTATCTGCTAAAATGAAATATATTACTGCCGTAGAAATGTCCCCGTTTATGGCCCCAAACAATAATCTAATTCCTATTTATGTCCCTATACAGTAGTAAAGTCTGTCTTTGTGCTGAAATACAACATTAATGCCCTCCAAAGGTCTTTTAAAGTTTATGGGAAGTAAATTGTGAAAAATAAATGAAAAAAAAAAGAAAGAAAAATCAAAGCTCAAGAAATTACTCCTTTGACTTGTTGGGCAGTGGAAATTGCAAGGAATGGACTCATAATGATCAAATATTGATGGTTTCTGTTAACTACAAGCTAGAGAGCTTTTCGAAGATGAATTGACAACTCTATGTAAGACTAGAGATGAGCGAACCTTTTGAAGTTTGGATTCAGCTTGGTTTGCTGAATGGGCATATGTTCACCGAACATCTGAACCCCATTCAAATCAAGGACCTAGAAAACACCTTCAAAGGTTACACAGCTGGTATCATGCAGCAGAGAATCCTGCTGTGTGACCTGAGATAACCTCAGTGGCATCAACGCTCGTAAGACTAGCTGTCTTGTGAGAGCTGCGAATCTTCAATATCTCGGCGATATCATGAGACAGTACGTTTGAGTAGTAGTGATGTCTGGAAGTGCAGCGCAATCAAACTTGTTAAAGTGTTTGTGATGCCACGAATTGTTACACTCTCACTAGTGCCTGCGTGCCTGCTCTCACAGCAAATGGGGATGCTTTCTGTGAATGTGAGCCTTCCATATGCTTGTAAGATCCCATGCTAATGGTACGTTGTTTGATGCTTCTTTTTAAACACAGATTTTGATAATCTGCATCAAAATCTGCTTGTCTGTCCTGAAGCCAGCAAAGTCTGAGAGTTCAGTAGTGCTGTGCCAACATGTCTTTTTTTCTTGCAGATTTGATTCAGATTTTAGGGCAGAAAAAAGAAATCTGAACCACATCTGCAAGGAAAAAAATAGCAACGTCGGCATAGTACTTCTCACCTGTCTAGACTTTGCTGATCTCACGAGAGACATGCAGATTTTGATGCAGATTCTCAAACTCTGCATCAAAAAAACAATCAAGCAATGCACCATGTTTACAGGGTCCAGGGAGAGCTGCAGTTATAATCAAAGGGCTGGACAATTCGTCTTGCCCCCTGGCTACTTCCACAGGGAATTCTAGGGCAGGTGTGGGCCACTACAGTCCTCAAGGTCTGAAAATAGTCCAGGTTTTCAGGATTTCCTTAGCATTGCACAGCTGCAGAGCTGATGATTCCAGTACCCTGTGCAGTGCTGAGTAAATCCTAAAAACCTGCACTCTTTGCTGCCCTTTGAAAACTGCACTTGGCGAGCCCTACTGGAGCGGGTGTAGTGTTGTGCAGATTCATACCTCACACCTTCAGTCCAGAGGTCAACGGCTTGGTCACCAGTCTCTATAGAGCTGTATCAAAGCACCTGTTTGCAGAAAAAGTCCAGCACACAAGGAGTGAAGTACAATAAACTTTACTCTAACACAGACTATAAGTCTCTAGCAAACATATATGACTATACATATTCATAAATATATTTATATAGTATATAGTAGTTTCCAGTAGGGGAAAGCACAAATGGTGCAAAATGTGGGAGGGGGAAATATAACATTAACAAAAACACAAGCCTCAGTCAAGGAACAACTGAAAACCAACACAAAAAAGTTCTTCTCTGGACAAATGCCAACAAAGAGAAGGGTCATCAACCAATTTTTAGGAAAGTCTACTTTGCTCGCTGTTAAAACTGTGCTCCAGCATTTTCAGCACTGCCCGGACTGAAGGTCACTGTGATGGTACTCTGCTGCCGGACAATGTTGGAGGGTTTAACGGGCGGTACTCCTGCAGGGGCATACTCCGCCACCACCTTCTCCCCAGCACACTCCATCATGGCCACTGCTGTAGAAGACTATGGATGAACTAGGGGATGACCACCCACCTTTAGGAGAGACAGGAGCAACTTGTGGAACACTGATATGCCCTGTGGGTTTGGGTGCAGCTGGCTGGCTAAGCAAGAGAGACCTGTCCTCTACTCACATTTGCTCCCGAATGATTCTCCTGCCACTTCTCAAATTCGGTGGTATTGGCAACCTGACATAAGCCTGCGAACCACCCCTTACTGCCCATCACCTTCATGAAGGTGACCTCCTCCCTAACAAAGATGGTGCACAATATTTTGGGAAGATGATCACGCAGCAGGATAGACCTCTGGCGGTGGTGATACACATGGCAGGGAAACTGGGTTTTTTGCCTCTTCTACCTCAGCCCCATGTTTTTCTGCATGTCGCTTTAATAAGAGAAGTTAGGTATTGTGTGCAGCCTGAGGAAGGAGTCGGGTCTGACTCTGAAACGCATCGGCTGAAATAAAGCCACTTGCCATCAACAATCTCTTGACCGTCTCCTCCATTAGCAGTGCGGGTACGGTGAACACAGTCCTATTTGCCTTTTTTTACCACAGTTTCTGTTGATGTGTGGGCCCTGCAGCAGCCATATTACTTGGATGCTGGTTGTGTGCTACACAACTTGTCCAGGTGAGCAGTGACCATCTGCACTTTGTGTTTCTCACTGAGGCAAAAGGGAGAGACAGGCTTTTGACGTGTAGTGCCCGGAATCTCTCTTCAAAGACTTTTATATGTACATATGTGTGACGCATATATTGGCCATATGCTATTTTTATATGAATTGCTATCACATAAGTGTAGAAGAGATGGCCTCGCATGCTGCTGACCCTCTGCAATAATAAAGGTTTGCTCTTCAAAAAGTACCAAAATAATAAAATAAATAAATATTTTTTTTAAATTACTGTAAAAATATTAAAGGAAATCTGTCAGGCCAAAAATCAATATATAACTTGTATAATTTTCTAATTCCTTTCTCTAAGGTCTCTCTATTCATGTATATCTATTATTTATATTCTCCTCCTACCTTCTGTAAACTTCAAATAAAGAGAAACATTCCATCTGTCAATCACAGTTAGTGATCCACTTAGTTCACTGCTGTCCCCTCCCATAGGATGAATATGCATGTCTCATCACAGCACAGAAGATCGGGGGGGGCTGTATGCTACTCTCTACTTTCTTTGCAGCAAAACCAAGAGATCAGAAAAACACAGGATCAACTCAGCCTCTGGCTGCATCATCATCTCACCCTTGGCTGCTTCGTCTCATCCCCTGGCTGCTTCGTCTGATCCTCTGGCTGCTTCGTCTCATCCCCTGGCTGCTTCGTCTCATCCCCTGGCGGCTTCGTCTCATCCCCTGGCAGCTTCGTTTCATCCCCTGGCGGCTTCGTCTCATCCCCTGGCTGCTTCGTCTCATCCCCTGCCTGCTTCATCTCATCCCCTGCCTGCTTCATCTCATCCCCCGCCTGCTTCAGCTCACCCCCTGGCGGCATCATCTCCTCCTGGGCTACATCATCTCACCCTGGCTGCTCCACCCCAGCCCGGCTGCTTCACTTCACCCCGGCTGCATCACCTCATCCACGGCTGCACCACCTCATCCTCGGCTGCTTCACCTGCGCCAAATCGTCCTGGCCGCAACGTCCTCGACTGCATCACCTCTTCATCGAACTGCACCTCACCCCTGAACCGCACCTCCTACCCCGGACTGCATCTCATCACCTGGCCGCACCTCAAACGCGGCTAACCACCCACCATTTTGAACTCACCCTTGCTACACCAGATCCCCGGCTACCTCTGACCCCAGCCACCTCTCCTACCCTCTCCCCACAGCATGTTCCCGCTTCGCCTCACCTTCACTCCTATCTTTCTCCATTTCCTACTACCCCCACCCATCCCCCCACTGAGCAAAGGAATTCTGCTTTCATCCTCCATCCTTCCAACCCACCTCACCCTATCCTCCGGACTATTCCCCAACTTTCAACCCACCATCTCTAGATGTACACGTCCACCACGCAAGCTCCCCTGCTCCCACCTCCTAACCCTCTCCCTGCTCCTTCTACTCTGGTGACATCTCCCCTAATCCTGGCCCACCCCACCACACCACCTCACTCCCCTCCATCCCACTCCGACGACCCATCACCAACCCTCGTAACCCCCTTAACCTCCGACCCATTCCCCCCAACCCTGCCTTCCCTGTCCCCCTACCCGACGCACTCTGGAACGCCCGCTCAGTCCGTAACAAACTCACACTTATCCATGACCTCTTCATCTCCAAAAAAAACTCTCCTTCCTCGGCCTCACAGAGACCTGGCTTACCCCCTCTGACACAACCTCCCCGGCTGCCCTCTCCTACGGTGTTTTCACGCTCTCACACACTCCCCGCCCCACCAACACCCGCGGCGGAGGTGTTGGCCTACTTCTGGCCAACGACTGCTCCTTCTCCCCACTTACACCCCCCCCCCTCCCCTCCTTCGAGGCACACGCTATTCGCATCTACTCCCCCTGCAACCTCCAACTGGCCGTTGTCTACCTCCCCCCTGGATCCCCCTCTACCTTCTTTGACCACTTCACAACCTGGCTCCTCCACCTCCTCTCCTCCGACATCCCCACCATCGTCATGGGTGACTTCAATATCCCCATTGACACCCCCAAAGCCGCTGCCTCCAGACTCCTATCCCTCACCTCCTCTTTCGGCCTCTCCCAATGGATCTCCTCTGCCATGCACACTGATGGCCACACACTTGACCTAGTCTTCACCCGCCTCTGCTCCCTCACTGACCTCACATACTCGACCCTCACCCACTCCGACCACAACCTACTGACATTCTCACCACTTTTCCCCCCCTACCATGCTCCCCCCTCTCCGGACACGCCCCCACCCCGCAGAAACCTTAAGCTCATAGACTTCCATTCACTCTCAGAATCCCTCCTCCCCCTCTCAGACTTGGCCTCTTCTCAAGACGCTGACTCAGCCGCCTCCCTCTACAACTCCACTCTCACCACAGCCCTCGACCAGGCTGCTCCACTCACATTTAACGCAACACGAGTACAACGACAACCCTGGCTCACGACCCTCACCAAAAAACTCAGACGGACGACTAGGGCAGCCAAGCGGAAATGGAAGAAATCCCACTCTGCAGAGCACTACAAGCGTTCCCTCAATACCTTCATGACTGCCCTTGACTCCGCAAAACAAGCCTACTTCTCCTCTCTAATTACCGCCCTGTCTCACAACCCCAAACAACTCTTCAAAACCTTCAACTCTTTACTTTGTCCCCGTGCACCTCCTCCCTCACCCCTCACCTCCGCCGACGACTTTGCCTCCTTCTTCAAAGACAAAATTGACAAACTCAGACAATGCTTCTACCCTCACTCCCCCTGCCCCATCCCACCTCCAGCCCATCCCCCCTCACCCAAATGCAGTTTTACCCCAATGACAGAGGACCACCTCTCCTCCCTTCTAGCACGATCACACCTCACCACATGCACCCTTGATCCACTCCCCTCCCACCTCATCCCTAACCTCACCTCAGTCCTCATCCCTGCTCTAACACACCTCTTCAACATTTCACTCAAATCCGGCACATTCCCGTCACCCTTCAAACACGCCCTAATCACGCCCATCCTAAAAAAAACATCCCTTGACCCTACAAAAGTCTCCAACTATCGCCCCATCTCTCTCCTTTCGTTTCCCTCAAAACTTCTTGAACAACATGTCTATTCCGAACTGTCCTCCCACCTCTCTTCCTGTGCTCTCTTTGATCGCCTACAATCTGGCTTCCGACCTCACCACTCCACCGAAACAGCCCTAACCAAAGTCACTAACGACCTTCTGATCGCCAAGAGCAAACGACACTATTCCGTCCTCATCCTTCCACACCTCTCTGCTGCCTTCGACACTGTTGACCACTCCCTCTTACTTTAAATTCTTGAGTCTCTTGGCATTACTGACCTCACCCTCTCCTGGATCTCCTCCTACCTAACGGACAGGACCTTCAGCTTCACCCACTCCCACACCTCCTCCTCGCCCCAACCCCTCTCTGTAGGTGTCCCCCAAGGCTCGGTCCTGGGAACACTACTCTTCTCCATTTACACCCTCAGCCTAGGCAACCTCATCGAGTCACATGGCCTCCAATACCACCTCTACGCTGACGATACCCAGCTCTATCTGTCTGGCCCTGATATCTCCTCCCTTTTATCCAAAATTCCCCCATGCCTATCCGCCATTGCATCCTTCTTTTCTACCTTTTTTTCTACCCGCTTCCTAAAACTCAACATGGACAAGATCGAATTCATCGTCTTTCCCCCAAAAAACCCCGCCCCTCTTCCTGACCTATCCATCACCGTCAATGACTGCACACTCTCACCTCTCCCCCACACCAAGTGCCTCGAGGTAATCCTCGACTCCTCCCTCTCCTTCAAGTCCCACATCCAAGTCCTCGCCACCGCCTCTCGACTCCAACTAAAAAACATTGCCCGTATCCGTTCCTTCCTTGACCACAACACAGCCAAGACACTTGTCCATGCCCTCATCATCTCCCGCCTGGACTACTGCAACCTCCTGTTCACCGGCCTCCCTGCCTCCTCCCTCGCACCTCTCCACACCATCCTCAACTCTGCTGCCCGACTCATCCACCAGTCGCCCCGTTACTCCTCTGCCTCCCCTCTCCTCCGAGCCCTCCACTGGCTCCCCATCCCCCAGCGATCTCGCTTCAAAACCCTAACCTTGACTTACAAGGCCATACACAACCTGTCCCCTCCCTACATCTCCGACCTAGTCTCCCGCTACCTCCCCTCACGCAACTTGCGCTCCTCTCAGGAACTCCTTCTCTCAACCCCCCACATTTCCACATCCCACAACCGCACACAAGACTTTTCTCGTGTTTCTGCCTTACTCTGGAACTCCCTCCCCCACCACATCAGACATTCCCCTTCCCTGGGAACCTTCAAGAAAAACCTGAAGACCCACTTCTTCCTACAAGCCTACAACACACACTGAGACCCAATCCACTGCACCATCTCACCTCTCCCCTTCCTACTGTCTCCCTCCCCACCCCCTCTAGATTGTGAGCCCTCGCGGACAGGATCCCCGGCCCTATTGTACCCATATGATTGATTTGTCGATTTGTCGTTGTTTTTGACCACTTGTCTTTGTCTACCCTCTAACTTGTAAAGCGCCATGTATCCTAATAGTGCTGTATAAATACCTAATAATAATAATAATAATCTCTCACAGCACAGCAGGGATTCCTTTTTAGAGAAACAAATGGAGTCTAGATCAGATAAGGCAGACCTGTAGCTTTCTCCCTCCATGTCCTGAACAGAACAGAAGCTTCAGAAAGTGAAACCACACAGCACTGAGAGCAAGACGAGGAGGGAGGAGAGAGCTGCTGAGAAGGTGTGCATAATTACATGACAGTTTAACACAGCCAGGACTAATCACCTTATAATGGAGAGGACTAATGCAGCAGCTCCCTGCAGATTGTGAAGATACTGATAACATGGAAACTTCAAAGAGTAGAAGAATGATTTTACATCTTTTTAAAAAGTCTACCCAGGCACTATTCATGGGTAATGTTAGAATCATACTGAAAAATGACTTGACAGTGTCCCTTTAAGCTCTGTTAAACAAATGTTTTAAGGACATAGTAAGCTTCTTGGACTTCACAGCTGATGCCACTGCTCCCAAAATTCACACTCTGCAGATGTCAAAACACTTGCAACTCCAGAAAGCTGAAAAAAGTTAATTTAAAGCTCTAAAAAATTCTACAGCTTGATACAAGCCAGTAGACCCAGTGGCGAGAACACTTGTTCCTGGACAACGGGTCTTCCAGCGAGTGGTTTGGCCCCAAACAAACAAGGTAAAGTGTAGGGCCATTTTAAATTTCAAAGTGTTTTCCCAAACATAGCTGCATTCACCAATTTTTTGGAAAATTGTACAGATTTCCGATCCCGGATTGAATTTGAAATCTTTGTGCTAAATTTGAAATTAGTCAACATGTTTGGGGAAAGTTTGCTCATCTCTTTGTAAGACCTCATCTAATATATAAAGCTGAATGTGTGTGTATGTATGTGTGTATGTATGTATGTATATCCGGGATTGGCATCTACACCATCGCAACTACAGCCACAAAATTTTGCACAGTCACACGTCTGGACCCCGAAAGCGTCATAGGCTATGCTGTGATGCAAAATTTTAACCCTACGCGTTCCAGTTCACCAACAATTTTGCCCCTATCTACATAATGGGGAAAAAGTGAATGGAAAAGTGTTGGAGGAAAATCGACAGCTGTCAGCTATAGCCACAAAATTTTGCACAGTCACACGTCTGGACCCTGGGAGCGTCATAGGCTGTTGTGAGGCGAAATTTTAACCCCACGCATTCCAATTCACCAAACAATTTTGCCCCTATCTACATAATGGGGAAAAAGTGACAGTTACCAGTTGACAGTTGTGAATGAGAGGGGCTTAATGATAGCGCCAAAGACTAACAGCACATACCAGCATATAGTCACTAAGGTGGGGCCCCAACATGAGATATTCACCACGCACAGGGACATGTATACACACCACATGCACACAAAGAGTAACAGCAAGTGTATAGTCGCTAAGGTGCAGCCCCAACATTGGATACTCACCACACACCCGAACAAACAAACACACACCACAAAGAGACACACACAACACAGAGACACACACACACACCCTCACGGGGACACACACACACCCTATAGCGACACATGCACTCACCCCACAGGGACACACACACACACACACACCACAAAGAGACACACACAACACAGACACACACACCACACAGACCCCCCCACAGGGACACACACACACCACAAAGAGACACACACACCCCACACAGACACCCCCCACACAAAGGGACACACACACACATACACAACCTATAGGGACACATGCACTCACCCCACAGGGGCACACACACACCACACAGGGGCACACACACACCACAAAGAGACACACACAACACAGATACACACACACACCACACAGACCTCCCCCACAGGGACACACACACATACACACCCTATAGGGACACATGCACTCACCCCACAGGGACACACAACACCACACAGACAGACACAGATGTGCACTAATCACCTCACACAACTCGCCTCATACATGTGCTATCTTTAATTTCCAAACATAAACATCTGATTAAAAACAGCCAATGTGCAACACATGTACCATATAGGGAATTAAGGCAGATGTCAGTCACATGAGCTGTCTATTATGTGTATGTGTGAGGTAACATATACTGCCCGGTCGGGGGGACGGTTTACTGTTGGCTGGAGATTTATTTGGCTGGCTATAGCAATCAATCACAGCTCAGCTTCTATTTTCCTACAGGTCATTAATATGACATATTCAAATTCTATTTTGTTATAGCTAACATCAGTTATTTATTAACCAGGGCATAGCCGGGTATTACAGCTAGTCTCTTCATAAAGCATGTAAAAAATTGTGTAATTTTTTTGAGTTACATCAGCTCCTTTTAATAATTATCTCACTGAGATAATGCTCTGAATGCAGAAATACTCTGGATGCAGGCTGCTGAGCTTATATCTTCCAATGCTGGTTTACGGTTTGTCACTTTTATTTTTCATATTTTATTATATACCCATTTTCACACAGCCATAATATACAGTGGGAAAAAATAATATTTAGTCAGCCACCAATTGTGTAAGATCTCCCACTCAAAAAGATGAGAGGCTTCAACTATGAGAGACAAAATGAGAGAACAAATCCTGAAAATCACAGGGTCTGATTTGGAAAGATTTTTTTTTCAAATTTTGGTGAAAAATAAGTATTCGGTCAATAACAAAAGTTCATCTCCATACTTTGTTTTATATCCTTTGCTGGCAATGACAGAGGTCAAACGTTTTCTGTAAGTCTTCACTAGGTTGGCACACACTGTTGCTGATATGTTGGCCCATTCCTCCATGCAGATCTCCTTTAGAGAAGTGATGGTTTTGGGCTGTCGCTGGACAACATGGACTTTCAACTCCCTCCAAAGGTTTTCTGCAGGGTTGAGATCTAGAGACTGGTTAGCGCACTCCAGGACCTTGAAATGTTTCCTGCGAAGCCACTCCTTCGTTACCCTTGCGGCGTGCTTGGGATCATTGTCATGCTGAAAGACCCAGCCACGTTTCATCTTCAATGCCCTTGTACATGGAAGGAGGTTTGCACTCAAAATCTCACGATACATGTCCCCATTCATTCTTTCATGTACATGGATCTGTCTTCCTGGTCCCTTGGCAGAGAAATAGCCCCAAAGCATGATGTTGCTGCCCCCATGTTTCACAGTAGGTATGGTGATCTTTGGATGCAACTCAGCATTGTTTCTCCTCCAAACATGACTAGTTGTGTTTCTATCAAACAGTTCTACTTTGGTTTCATCTGACCATATAACATTCTCACAATAATCTTCTGGATTATCTAAATGCTCTCTAGCAAACTTCAGATGGGCCCGGAGATGTAATGGCTTAAGCAGGGGGATACGTCTGGCACTGCAGGATCTGAGTCCCTGGCGATATAGTGTGTTACTGATGGTAGCCTGTATTACATTGGTCCCAGCTCACTGCAGGTCATTCACAAGGTCACCCCGTGTGGTTCTGGGATTTTTGCTCACCTTTCTTTAAATCATTTTGACCCACAGGGTGAGATCTCGCGTGGAGCCCCAGATCGATGGAGATTATCGGTGGACTTGTAGTTTGAAGAGTACGGTAACTATTTGAGGTTACAGACAGGTGTCTTTTATACTGATAAGTTCAAACAGATGCCAGTACTACAGGTAAAGAGTGGAGGACAGAGGAGCCTCTTAAAGAAGAAGTCACATGTCTGTGAAAGCCAGAAATCTTGCTTGTTTGTAGGTGACCAGATACTTGTTTTACACCAAAATTTAAAAAAAATTATTTCCAAATAAGATCATATGATTTTCAGGATTTGTTTTCTCATTTTGTCTCTCACAGTTGAGGTCACCTATGATGTCAAATACAGGCCTCTCTCACATTTTTAAGTGGGAGAACTTGCAGATTTTGTTGCTGACTAAATACTTTTTTCCCCACAGTAGCTGTGAGGCAGTCGACAGGGTATGGGGTACTCGGGTACCGGGGCTGATGGCGGATTTGGTGGGGGGGGGGATCACGGCTGGTCGATCCACGGTCCCGTGCCCTGGACCCTCAATGGTGGGGAACGGTGGGGGATAAGGGGATATTTACAATTGAACATGACGCCGCCTGTAGTTCCCGGTAATATGGTACCGGCGCTGCAAGCCGGCCACTGAGGTGATGGTGGGTGCAGCAGAAAATGGAACAGCTCCCCACAGGTGGAGCTTTACCTCAGGGCAGCGGGGATGGATGAGGGGAGTAGTAGTTGAGTCTTTGCTGACACAGCGGTGAATTGTGGCGCTTAGACAGGCACACAGACACACAGGGATTGTTGTTTCGGTACCTTTTACTGGTGACAGAGTAACAGGTACAGTCCAGAGTATTAACCAGGTCTCCGGTGCAACTTGGGACTTCCACCTTAGAAAGTTATGAGGCCTCCTCTGTGTCTGTGCTCTGTGGTGTGGGATGAGTCCTGCCTGAGCCTGAACCCACCGCTTCTTCTCCCTCTATGGGCATTGTCCTAAACTGACAATGAGGTCCTTCTGCGCGGTCCCTGTTTCTCCTATGGCACCTGGTCCTGTACTTGGTCAGTTTAGTGTCTCTTACTCACTCTCCTCATGGCTGAACTCCTCCTGAGTGTGCTGGGCTTTTTGCTGTAGCTCTGTGTGCTGGCAGCATCAGACTCCAGTGTCCGGGTGTACTAAAGGGCTGTATTATCTTGTTCCCTTTTCTTAGTTCCCTACTTCTCCACTTGTCTCCGACCCTTTCCCTAGGGTGCGCACAGCGATCAGTCGTCCCTGGTGCTGGGCCTGAATATTCCCCAGCGACCAGTTCCTCTGTCTCCTCTCTCTTCCTTCACACACACTAGACTGAACTGAAACTACTGGGACTGACTAACTCCTCCCCTCAGGCCTGGGTGTTCTGAAAGGGGAATTGGCTTAATGCAGCCAGTAGAGCTCCCCCTTCAGGTCTGGGGTGGAAGGAGGTGTGTGCTGTGCTAACCAAGGTGTAATTCCCTCCTTGCACCGGTGGAACCTGTGGCAATCCCCCGCAGGGGTGCCACAGCTGAATTTTGGCTCCATTATTATGGTTGTAACATTGGACCCTCCCTAAAATGGAGTATGGTATAATAGACAGTCCAGCAGACGCCTGCAGGATCTGGCCTTAGAAGAATCCATAATGTACAGGAAGGGTCCTGAACCTGTGGCTCGGGGGTCAAATGTGGCTCGCAGACCTGTGATGTGTGTCTCGTGACGGTCTTCCAGTTTGATTCATAAACACCAGGTCTAGCAAACAGCTATGAAGAGCAGGTCTGCAGGAGGTGACTTTTATGAGTAGAAAAGGAGATATGATTTGGGTAAGGTAGAAGCCCCTGGATCTTGGTATATTGTCTCAGTGAGATTGTTTTAGGAAAGCTTTGTCTGTCATTATACCAGTAATGGGGGCTCTGGGTATCACTACTGTTTGGGAACAAGAGCTGAATGTAGCTTGCGACCCTCTCTTGGAGTTCAATGTGGCTCACGACCATCTGTCAGAGCTGAATGAGGCTCACATGGTCAGAAAGGTTGGGGACATCTTATGTACAGTATACATACTCTGTATATCCATAAGAACAGGACCTGCTCCAAAACCCGTTTTTCCTTCTTTTTCTTTGTACCCTGGATAATCACCAGACCAAATTATTTCCAAGCCAAGGGGATAGCGGGCAGCAGATTATCAAACTACGACTGTTTCTATGTCAGAGTGCCATCTCTCTTTTTTTATTTCTAGGGATTTATCTGGTCTTAGACAAAGACTCCTTTGCGGATATAATGTACGGTACATATTTTTCAAGTTTCCGCAATCTGCATTTATTTTATTTATTATTCTAAATAATACCTGATTAAATGTTTCAATATTCTACTGAAGAGTTGGATGAGGCATCAGCAACACTTAATTTGTATTCCTGTCACTGGCACTAATGCTTTTATTACTGAGACATTTTAAACCTAAGAGGAAATAAGTAACTCAGAGTCGTCTCCCACTCCTTCACCTATTACCTGACAATGAGAATGTCAGCTGTCACCCAACCGAACAAAACACACTTTACCGCTTTAATCAGTTTTTGATGGAGCTGAAAAACTCAGGCTGAACTTTTATTATGTAATAATTTACACAATTCAATATATTTGTTTTTTCTTCCATAAGTTCTCTTGCTACTAAGAATGTAAATCTTGGAACATAAGAACAATTAGAATTTTCTCCAAAACTAATATTTAATGAAAATCATCTTGTTTCTGGTCTGTCATCCCCTTGTCATATAAAGTAATTATCTAAACCTTCATCATGTATGATTCCTTTACAGTTTGATATCTTAGGAGAATGTGTTATGACCAAGTAAAATATTGACCAGCTAACTTTTTTAATGGAAGGCTAAAATTAGGAAAAAAACAACAGCAAATAAAATTAACAAAAAAACAACGATTGACATCTTTTAATGACATGGTGAAAAATATTAATAGAGAGGGTCTGATCTTTAAGAATATGCTGCCCTTAATCACCTTCTTCTTTGCTTCTCTAGTATATATTCAGTATATACCGGAATCATTCCTGAAACATTCACTCCTAGAAGTCGATGTTAATTATTTAGAAGTCAACAAGCCAACCGAGGCTCGTCAGCTTCCTGACAGATGATTATACCATGGGAAAATAATGATAAAATAGTGTATATCATAGGTCCCCCATGGGTTTATATATCATTTCCAGTTTAGGTCCTAGTATTGACAGCAATTTCAAGTATTGATATGTTTGTCACCCTTTCAATTTTAGAGATGAGTAGTTACGGATTGAAAGGGTAGAATTGATCCTTTATACCTCTTCCTTGCATTTTAAAATATTTATGCATTTCTATTATTGAGTTTTCTTTGGATTTATCTTTCGACTTCATCTGGTTATATTAAAAATGTCATTTTAAGATGCCCACTAATGATAAATAAATAAGAGAATATTATGTTGGATATTCTGGAGTCTATATCTATATATAATGGGGTAAGACAGAGATTCATATTGTGATATAAAAATAAACAAGAAGGAAGCAATATATAGGGGGCCACAAAATTAAAATTAAAACAAAAGACCCTCCCTGGTGCTGGATAACTCTATTACACCCCAAACAGTTTGGACACAAGAACTTGGCCACTTTACACACACCAACTTATCTATCCAACTTCTGAACAACTTACTGGTTGCAGTGAAATCATGGACACATTGCTCCATTTTGTGGCTGTGTACAAATGGAACAATGTGTCCATGATTTCACTGCAACCAGTAAGTTGTTCAGAAGTTGGACAGATAAGTTGGTGTGTGTAAAGTGGCCATAAGACTTAGGGCCAAGTCACACACACAGATATTTGTGCAGATATTGTTCACAGATCTCTGGTTGCAGTGAAATCATGGACACATTGTTACATTTTGTGGCTGTATACAAAATGAACAATGTGTCCATGATTTCACTGCAACCAGAGATCTGTGAACAATATCTGCACAAATATCTGTGTGTGTGACGTGGGCCTTAGGTTAATTCATTCCTCAGATTTGAAGATCATAAAACCTACAAAAACCAACCAAATAATATGTTGTGCACCAAATCAATGATATCAAGTGATTAGAACCAGTCAAACCCTATAAAGTATAATACAATCAAAAATGTAATAAATGATTGATAAATAATATAAACATCCCCAAAACATCCGATTACTCACCACGCGCTGATCCTTCAAATGGGACTTGAAAATCCATCTGTTCAGGAAAGCTTACAGCTTGCAATGACCAGCTGTCACCTCACTACCACAGGAGCGGTCCCCTCACCACCAACCCCAATGGTGCCACCTCACCACCACCAATGCTGCCACCTCACCAAAACCACCGGAGCGTTCACCTCACCGTATATCACCATAGCGGCCACCTCACCCAGGACCTGCTCCATATTTTTGTGGGCCCAGGCGAAGGAGTCTCAGTGGGCCCCTTTAACAATCTGTCCCTGACTATCCACTGCTGACCACCTGCACCATAAGCCGCACGCCAGGTTTACACAGCTGAAAATAGGAAAACAAATCTTCCTATTAATTAAAGCTTCCCTACCAGTGAAAAGGGAGGGGTCATTAGCACTAAGTTTAATGTACTAGGGTAGAACATGGAGGAAAGAAATCTATAGTGTCTTTCTGCAAATTGCATATGACACACACAGCTCTGCTATATGCCATAGAAATATATGGCTCATCTACATGCTAATGTAGAGACACACAGCTCTGCTACATGAACAGAGAAACGCACAGCTCTGATACATACACACTACACACACAGCTCTGCTACATGGACACTACATGCACACTACATACCCAGCTCTGCTACATGTACATTACATGTATATACAGGTACACACACAGCTCTGCTGTGGCACCCCAGGGCCTTAGTGCCACTGTGTCATCACTGCCCCCGGGTGGTGGTGATGTCACGATGAGAGCAACAAAAGGGTCTTCTCATCAGGCAGGAATACCACAAACAACTTCTGCCTCCAGGCCAGAAGGGGGAGACAAAACTCGAGTTCAGGGTGAGCTCCCCTATAAATTCTGGTCTGGGGCGGAGCCAGTGAGTTAAATTCCCAAGAGGACTGTGAAGAGTACCTGGAGGATCAAGCTGTGCTAAGCTCATCCCAGGTACAGCAGTTCAGTTCCTAGAAGGACTTAGGAAGACATCCTGGTGGATTTGAGGCCGCTTAGGCTCATCACAGGATCACTGACCCGGTGCCAGGCCTAGGGCTAGGGTCTGAGGAGTGTCGCAAGAACACCTGGGGAGCCGAGCGACAACGTGCTCACTCCAGAAAAAAGCACAGAGAATGGACACCGGGTCCAAGACTGTGCAGGGTCTAATGTCCTGGCAGGCAACACCGGAAGGTGGGAAATTCCAGGTTCCTCAGCCATACCATGCCCAGAGACACAGCAACAAAGAGAGCTCAGGAACCATCACCCTAGACAAGGGTTAGAAAGGACTCAAGTTGCCTGTCATACCGGCACCTCGCAGGAAGAGATAGGGCTGGCAACTTAGGCTGGTTTCACACTACAAATTTTTCAGTTCCGATGCTGTCCGATAAAAATCGGACAGCATCGGACCGATTTTGGCCCCTATGCAGCCCTATGGGCATCGGACTGAATCAGATGTGCACTAAATGATTTGGTCTGATCCGATTCTGTCCGATTTTATACGATTTTATTATTGGTGCAAAAATCGGAGCACGCTCCGATTTTTGCACCGAAAATAAAATCGGACAAAATCGGATTGGACCAAATCGGATGGCATTTAGTGCACATCCGACCCAACCCGATGTTTTTAACATGGGGCCCTATGGAGCAGGGTCCGAGGAAACATCTGATGTGTCCTTGGACCCGATTTTACTGTACTGAGCATGCTCAGCATGTCCGAGACCGCATCAGCCAGCATAAGTCCACCATCCAGTGTAAAAAGGATCTTTTACCAATCCCACATCATTTTAATACTTGTGGCCATGGGATCTCACAATTAAAATTTCAGGTCATTGACCATGTACCCTTGTTCAGGAGAGGGGGTGACAGAATCAGAAAGTTAAAAGAAAAAGAGAGTTACTGGATCCACACATTAGATACATTGGAGCCGCGGGGCTTAAATAGGGAATATGAAATAATAACGTAGATTTTTCACTTTGAGAATAGTTGCGTGTTTCTGGAAGGATTTGGTACCTGTTTCTTTAAATTCCCTAGTTTTGTACACCGCCTCCTTTTATCTATCTATGGCATTGTTACACTTAGGTGCTTAATGTATATGTAGTAGTTGTGACTATAGTCTGTGAGAGATCTGGTCATTCATCATAATTACACAGGATTATATACTATTCACATATATGTATGTGTTTATTTACTTTATTGTGGATGTATATTGATTTTCTTTTGTCTTCTTCTAGTTTGCAGAGTCTTAATCAGATGATATCATTTGTTCACTGGATACTCGCAGTACCAGCAGTCACTACTAATGCACACAACAATAGCAGACTATTTGCTCACATTACCATCTTCTTTAGTTCTCTTCCCGGCTCTGTCCGGGATCTCTACTGTCACTCCCTGCATTGACTCGCCCTCTCCCACTTCGTAACATTCCGGCTTTGTCCGGAGCGACGCTGCGAGTCGCAAGACGCGAATCGCGCGCATGCGCACAAGGTATACACTAATGTGAACGTCATTGGCCACTCGTTACTAAAGGGTGGCGTTCAGCGCGGACGCTGCTCTACACTAGCAGTCTACACGCTCTGCACATTGCACACGGTCAGGTAAAGCAATCCCTCTCTGGGACTTTCATTTTATTTGCTTCATGTTGCCACGTTTGTTGGGGCCTTACATTGGAATCCGTTGCCTTTCCACAGTGGGGCCTTGTTAGTCTGGAACTAGGACTAGCTGCACACAGCACTATTCCATATGACAAGTAGGTAGTGTGCCGTATTTTGTACCTTGGGTGCCTAATTGGTGATGGAATATTGCCATTTCTAAATACATATACAGATATACATATATACATGTGAAGTTTATCTTCTTTTTTTCTATATGCATCAGTTATATACGTATGAGATTGATGGCACCTTTACTAAGGGTAATCCTCTGACTCAGTAACACCCTATGATAATTGGAGCTCTAATGACTTAACAAAGGTAACACTATGGCACTTCTACCTATATTGCCATGCACTTATTACATATGCATTCTAGATATGCTTGTGATTGATACATGTTTTCTAGTTATCAGATATAACATTGGCACCCGTCTTATAAAATCCGCACAAGATTAATTATTAGCGGGACCTCAGATTTAAAGGTATACACACACTATTGTTTTTTCACCTTGGATGATTTATTTGCTTCTATAGACTACATTATGTTATGTTAATGAAAGAGAAATTAACATGTTTAACTAAGAAAGTTTTAGGCTACAAATATTGTTTGTTTGATTTGCTACTTGCAATAATTTGATTATAAGTCTTTTGACTATATTAATATATGTTCTGTATCTTTGTTTTTATGACATTGGAATTAGCTGTTACGTGATCAAGGCATGTATCGCCGAAACGTTGTGGATATACAGCATTCCTTGTGAGATCAGGACCAAATAAACAAAAATTTTGCTTCACATGAATAGAACTTAGACTTCATTTTTTCACTCTGAGTGTGACAGAAATAATCTTTATTGTTGATACTAATTTTTTCTGAGCACCTCAACTGAGAAGGGGTGAGCAGACTTATTTCTATATATATGCACATATCCCCCTGTCATGGCCCACATCTCCCTGTAATGGCACACATTCCCCAGTGCTGGCACATATCCCCCTGTGATGGTACATAGCCCCCTTTGCTGGATATGCCCCCCCCCGTCACTCTTTATGCCCCCCTGCTGGCACGCGCACAGTAAAATAATAAACACTGTTACTCACCTTCTGTCAATCACTCCCAGCTGAGCGGTGACTTCCTGCATCAGTCCCGTGTATCGGTTCTGTGGCACCCTGTTGCTACAGGTAACCACAGACTCACCTACAGCACAGATGGGTTTCTACAGTGGGTACACAGACACGAACAACACCTTCCACCCCAGCACAGTAGGGGGAGCTAAACTTGCTGCTCTTAAGGCAAGATCCACTATAAATACTGATGCTGGGGGCGGAGTTAGTTATAGTGTGCAGACGCTAGAAGAGCTGTGAAGACGTTCTAGTGATCGGTGCCACGCTAGGCCCGAGCCAGTGACCCTAAACAGCCTTCAGAGTAGTCATGCAGGGCCCAAGAGTGGGGTTGGAAGGCAAGGAGAGAACAGAGAAAGATCAAATTGGGGACCGAGGAGAGGAATAGCGGCAGTCCATCGTGGGTTTCACAACAACAGCACAGGTGATAGGAGAGCAGAGGAGGCCAGCCAAGTTTCACACGGGGAAGGGGCTTCACACACACAGGAAAAGAGACAAGGAGGCCTTAAACCCACTCACTGTGGAGATCCTGAAGTGCTTCTTGACCACTCGACAGTACCTGGACCTTTACCTGCCAAACCATCAGTAAAAGGTAAAGAAACAACCTGTGGTGTGTGTGTGTCAATTCCTCAGTCTTTTGCCCCTGCCATCCACAGAGACTGTCCCGTTACCTAACAGCCCGGCCAAATCCTTACTCCATCCCTGATCATCATATCAAACTCCTCAGGGATCCAGCTCCACCTGTGGGGAGCTTCAACACCTAGCTTCCCATTCATCATCCCTGGAGGCCCCACGCAGTGTTGGTGCAGTCACCAGAAACCACAGGTGGCGTCACAACAAACTATTCCTATTTCAATTTAATTCCCTTTTTTAAAGCTGACCACCAGGGCCACGGGTCTGGGCCGGCCACCAGTGACATCCCAACCGCAGCTGAGGGCCCAGATACCCGAGTCCACATAACCCTGGGGCGCGTCAGATCATGTGAATGGGGCGCACATTGATGTCATTACTGTGCAGTGCCGATCACGTGACCAGATGCCGGCACAGACACAGGAAGTCACCGCTCAGCTGGGAGCACAGAGCGAGTGATGGAAGGTGAGTAACAGAGTTTATTATTTTACTGTGTGCGCACCAGCAGGTGGGCATAGAGAGTGACGGGGGGCATATCCAGCACAGGAGGCGTGTCCGCAGGCACATGTAATATGCACCACTCACCCTGTCCACATCTTGGTGCTGGCATCAGCACCAAGGTGATGGACAGCGGGTGTAGTGCATATTTCATGAGGCTAATGAGCGGGAGCACTTGACCTCTCCCTGCCTCCTGCTGCCCGCAGCCAGACCGCTCCAGCCCCCAGACACCTCTCCAAAGCACCCCCCATACAGTACAAAACACTAGATTTGGATTATAAGAAGCACCCCCCACTTTCCTCCAAAATTTTGGTGAACAAAAGTGTGATTTATAATACTAAAAATATGGTGTATATATATATATATATTTGGAAACTCCTGTCAGGCATCATAGCCACCAAGCTACAGAACCATATGAATCAGTACATGAAAATATGATAATAGATGTGGCAGTGCCAAATGACACCAACACCAGAAAGAAGGAATATGGTAAGCTGGAGAAATACCAGGGCCTCATAGAAGAACTGGAGAAGATGTGGAAGGTGAAGACAACAGTGATTCCAGTGATTATAGGAGCATTTGGAGCAGTGACCCCCTACGTTGGTAAAATGGCTGCAACTGATTCCAGGAGCAACATCTAAGCTGTCTGTCCAGAAATGGATGGGAACAACTAAGATCCTGCGCAGAATCCTCAAACTCTCAGGTCTGAGAATGAGGAAGGACATAACCATCCCACAGGGGTGGGAACCTGAAGGAAGTTTTTTACACACACTGGTAATCAAAATTAGAATAACACACAATATCCTTAATGTTAAGGTCATTGTGTTATCCTATGTGAAAATATCCTAACATGAGTAAAATAGCATTTTAAAGAGGAACTCCATGGAGATAACATTTTTTTGTAATGTCTCTGCTCTACTTTATGATGAATTTGAGCTGCCCACTGCAGTTCTAGGATGTATAGATCATTTATAAATCAATAAAATCATATCTGCTCCTCAGCACTCTCCCCTTCCCTTATGGGACAATAGATCACAGACCAGATTCAGCAGGGTGCATGGTGGATGTGCATCCACCAGATCTGATGTTCACACTATATTCCACCTCCCATTCTATGCCACCCATACACTATATGCCTTCTGTATGTATCGCTGACAGATGGACAAGCATACACTGTCACTCAGCTCATTATCTCCTCTAATATGCACTGCATCCCGCTGTCAATCACAGCGGGAGCAGCGCATATGACAGGAGCGGGTCCGCAGCCCCATGTGAACAGTCAGTGCTTTCCACGCTTTCATTGCGTGGAAAGCACTGACTACCCAAAGAATCTCATACTCACCTCTCTTCATATCGTTTCCTGCAGCCCACGCTATTCCCGTTGTCTCCGCTCAGCTGTGCCGGCCTCCGGTCATGTGAGCGTCGCTCATAGTGACATCATCACCGCGCGCCGCTCACAGGACTGGATTCCGGTATAAGCAGGCAGCGGGGATGGAGGCTGCAGGGAGCGGTGGAGAGAGGTGAGTATGAGATCTTTTGTTATTTTTAAAGTGCACCATGGGAGAAAGTGTGCCAGGGTGGGGGCGTCTGTACCATGGGGGAAGCAGTGTGCCAGGGTGGGGGCTGTTTGTTTCATGGGGGAAGACTGTGCCAGAGTGGGGGCTGTTTGTTTCATGGGGGAAGACTATGCCAGGGTGGGGGCTGTTTGTTTCATGGGGGAAGACAGTGTGCCAGGGTGGGGGCTGTTTGTTTCATGTGGGAAGACAGTGTGCCAGGGTGGGGGCTGTTTGTTTCATGTGGGAAGCAGTGTGACAGGGTGGGAGCTGTTTGTTTCATGTGGGAAGCAGTGTGACAGGGTGGGGGCTGTTTGTTTCATGGGGGAAGACAGTGTGCTAGGGTGGGGGCGTCTGTACCATGGGGGAAGCAGTGTGACAGGGTGGGGGCTGTTTGTTTCATGGGGGAAGACAGTGTGCGAGGGCTGTTTGTTTCATGTGGGAAGCAGTGTGACAGGGTGGGGGCTGTTTGTTTCATGTGGGAAGCAGTGTGACAGGGTGGGGGCTGTTTGTTTCATGGGGGAAGACAGTGTGCTAGGGTGGGGGCGTCTGTACCATGGGGGAAGCAGTGTGACAGGGTGGGGGCTGTTTGTTTCATGGGGGAAGACAGTGTGCCAGGGTGGGGTCGTCTGTACCATGGGGGAAGCAGTGTGACAGGGTGGGGGCTGTTTGTTCCATGGGGAGGACAGTGTGCCAGGGTAGGGGTTGTCTATGCTAAGGGGGGACAGTGTGCCAGGGTGGGGGCTGTCTGTGCCATGGGGAGATAGTGTGACAGGGTGGGGGTTGTCTATGCTAAGGGGGGACAGTGTGCCAGGGTGGGGGCTGTCTGTGCCATGGGGGGATAGTGTGACAGGGTGGGGGCTGTCAGTGCCATGGGGGGGACAGTGTGCCAGGGTGGAGGCTGTCTGTGCCATGGGGGGGGATAGTGTGACAGGGTGGGGGCTGTCAGTGCCATGGGGGGGACAGTGTGCTGGGGTGGGGGCTGTCTGCCAGCTTGGGGGGACAGTGTTTCAGGGTAGGGGCTCTCTGTGCCATCATGGGGGGACAGTGTGCCAGGGTGGGGGCTCTGTATGCCAGCATTGGGGCCCTGTGTGCCAGGGTGGGGAACAGTCCATCCGCATGGGGAGGACAGTATTCCAGCATGGGGGAGATATATACCAGCATGGGGGGGGTCCGTGTACGAGGATGGGGGTCATATATACTGATTATAAGGTGGACACTGGTATTATAAGACGGACCCCATTTAACATTAAACATTTATTTTTTTCTCTTTTCCTTCACCAAATTTGGGGGTGCGTCTTATAATTAGGTGCGTCTTATAAAGCGAAAAATACGGTACCTATGTCTTGAATTTGGAAAAACAACATATTTACAGTGGAAACAAATAGGCAAAGCATTATATCACAGTGAACATGGGTATAAATTGCAGATATCCCCTACATACTGATTTTCCCCATATGCAAAAGTATACATATATCATATAAAGTGCATTGACATAGTCAAAAATTCATTATGCACAGAGGGATATATCACATGAACATAACATTAACAAACAAGGTAAGTGCATTACCAAGTGAACACAGCTTGGGGATATGTGCAATTTATACCGATGTTCACATTGATATAATGCTTTGCCTATTTGTATCCACTGTATCTTTCAGCCAATTTTACACCTGATTTTACGTGGGGTGCACTTGTAATAAATTTGTTAATATTTGGTGAAGCAGATAAAAACTCTTTTTGCCTCCTTATTTACATTGATGATTTAGAGTTTGCTGTGGGCTAATTATGAGGTTAGCTCCTCAGGGCCATAAGAGTTATTTATTAGACCATAGGGAATTTTATTCAACTGTAGAGCCCAGCTCAGCTTCATCATGTAGGAAGGCAGGGACAACACTATAAAATTCTCTCTCCCCAGAGTTCCCCTTTAAGCTTATTTTATGAAATGAATATATTCTAAAGCACGGAATAAAAATGTAAATGAGATGAATGAAAAAAAAAACACTGATCAAAATTAGAGAACACTTTCAGATACCTGCAAGTTATTGGTGCTAATCTGGCACCTGGTGCTAATTTCCTTCATTATCTGACAAACCCTATTTAACTGGCAGCCTAACTTTCCAGTTTGCACTCACTTTGCAACAATGGTGTGCCGTTCAGAAGTGACTGAAACCCTCCGGCAGCAGGTTGTCGAGATGAAGGCCAAAGGGGTCACCCAATCAACCATAGCCACAGAAGTTAGTTGTTCCAAATCTGTGATTTCTAGAACATTGCATCTACAACATCACAAACTCTTTCAAGTCCCCCAAGAAGGCTGGTCTCCCTCGAAAGACAAATGCAAAAGAGAACAGGATAATGCAGAGGATCTTCATGGGTAATCATTTCAACACTGCAGCTGGAATAGCTCAACAGTGCAGACTGAACAGGGTAAAGATATAGCTTGTCATACAACGTTTAAGAACATTTAGACTGAAAGGCCACTCTGCAGTGACCAAACCTCTCATTAGTAGAATCATAAGGCTAGACTCACCTTTGGTGAGGAGCATGTTGTGTGGGCAGAGAAGTGGCCCACAGATCATTGTACGGATGAAAGCAAGTTTAGTTTATTTGGGTCTGATAGGAAACATATTCAAAGACAAACTGGGGAAAGACTGAACCCAAAGTGTGTAAAGAATCAGTGAAAGGTGGTGGAGGAGGTGTCATGGCTTTGAGAATATTTTCTGCTGCAGGGATTGGACCTCTCATACAGCTACATGGCAGAGTGAATGTAAGAGTGTATCAGAACCTTCTTCAACCACATGTGGCTCTTTGCTTGCGTTCAGCACTCAGTCAGCAATTTTCATGCAGGACAATGCCCCCTGTCACACAGCAAAACGCGTAAAGAAGTTCCTTGAAACTGAAAACATTGAAACAATGAAATGGTTGACCCAGAATCCAGGTCTAAACCCAATAGAAAACCTCTGGAAAATCCTTGGTGACAAAGTTATGGCCAATAAACTCACAATAGTTACAGAACTGTGGAATAGACTGGAAAAAGAGTGGACCAAAATCCCCCCAGAGTAGTGTGAGAGGCTAGTGATGTCCTATGGCCACAGATGTACTGAAGTCCCTCAAAGCAAAGGCCTGGACAAAGCAAAGGCCTGTATACTTCCTACTGATTGGTGACTGTTGCAACCTTCACAAAATTTAGTTTTAGGTCCCCTTCACACTGCGTTTTTTGCACATCTGTGTGGATTCTTGAATTTCAAGGACCATACGGATAAGCACCGATCTGTGCCAACAGATGACAACTCATGTCCACAGACCGTTTTTTAACGGATCCGTCATCAGTTAGTAGAGATAGGGCTGAAAGGAGATTTACCTTGCTTGTAAGCATGCTCAGTACAGCAAAATGAATCCGTTTTATGGATCCGTTTTTTTATGGATCCGTCTCCATAGACCCCCATGATATTTGATGTGGACCTCAATGGATCTGTTTCTGTCTGTTTGTGTCCGCTTTTTTTAAGTCAGCCCAAAATCAAAGCAGTCTCCAATTTTGGATACATGAAAAAAGCGCACATGAATGGATCCCTGACAAAATGACACAAACGGATGACCACTTTGGACCAATACATGCCCATAGGGATACATAGGGATACACGGGAGGCCAGACCTGTGGCTATCCATTTCAAAATGGATAGACAGGGATCCCCAAAAATGCAGTGTGAAGGGGCCTTAATCTTTCTCTGTGCTACAGTTATTGCTGTTCTCTATGATCATCACTTTTTGTGTAAAATAAAGGTTTTCAGTTGGTTATTTTGGAAAACACTGTCCTAGTGGCATAGTGCACCCCTTACACAAAAACCGCCAAATGTTCATCAATGTACAGCTGCAGCTCAATGAATTAGAATATTATTAAAAAGTTTATTTATTTCAGTAATTGAATACAACGAGTGAAACACCTATAATATATAGAGTCCATTACACAAAGAGTGATATTCACCCACTGATGTCTTGTGGAAAATGGCAGTGCGGTTTTTAACCCTTCATCCTCCCTACTTTAGTTTTTTGAAACAATGACCTTTTTAGTTTTCATTGGCTGTAAGCCATAATCATCAACATTAGCAGAAATAGACACTTGAAATAGATAACTCTGTTTGTAATGACTCTATATAATATATGTGTGTTCACTTTTGTATTGAATTACTGAAATAAATTAACTTTCTGATGATATTCTAATTCATTGAGATACTCCTGTAGATTACATTCTGTCTGGAAAAATCAAGTAACCATACATTGTTCTCTAATTTGATCGTTAGTGTATATTAATCAATAACATAAGTTTAAAATCATTATATGGAATGTAGAATATAATCAATGTCTTCATTGACTATAAGTAATAAACAAGGAATCAGGAGATCAATAGATATGGTACCAAACAAATAGCTTTCATGGTACCTTTACACGCCGCGACGGCAGGCTGGATACATCCCGCTACAGGCTACAAATGTAGCTTGTAGCGCCAATGTAGCCCGTCGTAGCGGCGTCTGAAGACGTGACGCTACAGCCGGCAACAGATACATCTGTTTCCTAGCTCTGCTCGAAAACTGATGGCTACAACGCCGATGGTAGCGAGCTGTATCGGCGTGTAAAGAGGCAACGGAAGGCAACTCTGGACCGCCTGCGATGTAGATGCAATGTAGCTAAGGCGTGACCCTGGCTCTGTGTTACCGCGCCCCATGTGCGATCATTGGTGGAAGCTGCTGCATGACGATTGCTAGTCGCTGCATAGGGAGGCATATTTAAGGAGCTGACGAGTCACACTACACAATTGCTCGAGCGTGCTGTATTACTCAGCCTCCTGCGTTGCCTGCCCAATCAGGATGTTATTGCTTCGTCCTATCAGCGTACGGACGGCTCGTAATCCACAATTGTGGCACGCCTATGTGCTGTCCCTGCTGCACCAGGTACGCCCATAGTAGCTGGTTATAGCGGTGTGTAAATGAGCTACAGCTGGCTACTTGAGACACCCGGCGATGTAGCTAGCTATAGATGTAGCGTGGCGTAGCGCACCTTGTGGCGGCGTGTAAAGAGGGTGCGTTGACCGTTTGTAACCGTTTGAGCGTGCTCGTGCACGTGAAGTAGCGGGATGTATCCAGCCTGCCGTCGCGGCGTGTAAAGGTACCTTCACTGATAACAATCAGTTGTAAACACATAATATAATTTAATTGTATACTTATTACATGGTCAACCAAAGAGACAGACATCTATAATCATGATATAGTAAACAATCTATCAATAATTATTTAATTGGAATCACATAATGACATAATGATCTTATATTTATCCCACAGGTGAAACTTCGCCCTTTAAATACAAAACACCTTGACGCCCATTTCACAATCTTCACCAGGTCTGGCTTACATTTAAAGATGTCTTGTGCAGTACTTTGTACAGAAATCCTATACTGTTATAGGGTGTCATATAGTACGCAAAGAATACAGTGATACAGCCAAAAGATGCTAAAATAACAATGCTATTGACTGTTCTATATAGCATTTTCAAATAAAAAATGGTTCATCTTGTTGTGTCCTGCAAAACTGCTGTTACATCTGTTAGAGTCCACAGGCTCATAAAGACTATAGGTACCATTACACTGCACGACGTTGAAACGATATTACTAACGATCTCATGGGTGCGCGGTCGTTAGGACATAATTTTGACATCGTTGGTGAGATGTCACAGGTATAGATATCGTGCACGACGTACCAACGATCCAACGAGCAGATATCATTTGCACAACCCAGCAATCGATACTTGTTCACTGTTGTGAATAGGCAAAGTCGTTAACGACATCGTTATAGCGGTGTCACACTGAACGATGCTGCAGGTTGGCTGATCGAGGATCGCCTGATTTGAGAACATGTTCTCAAATCTGCGAGCAACGACCCGACGAATTATCATAATCAAATCTCGGTGTTACACGAAACGACGTCCTAACGATGTTGTTTGAACGACTCCAAACCCGTGACGTTTGAACGATATCGTTAAGGATATCGTGCAGTGTAACGGGGCCTTAACTTGGCCAGAGTTGGCACGAGCCACTCCATCTAACAGATTTCAGAGGTATACCGTCCTTCACTCTTCAACCCTGTACCCGTGTCTGGTCATACAACTGCACTCAATGGATTGCTTCCATGGAAGGACTGGAGACCGGAGGAGTGAACCAAAGGAAAGACGGATCATCATTAGTGATTAGTGGTCAATACTCAGAAGTAACGTCAGTGACCAAAGCAGAGGACAAATAGCACACAGGAGCAAAGTAACAGTGAGACAAGGTCTAGTTTAACTAAATAACTAGCAGCTAAGGGTTGGTTGAATTTATATAGATGGGAGCCCCACACATGGCCTCCCTGCCGAGAGCTAATTACATACCAGCTCACTGCAGCAAAGCACATGTGGACAGGAAAGGGCAACTAGTCACAGCAGCTGTCCACAAGCTAAACTCTCAAACCCTGACAGCATCCAGCAGTAATCCTGCATGAGTGCGGCCCTCCTAGCGACCAGGACAATGGTTGCAGCAGTGTGTTCAGACACGCATGTGACAGCTGAATTCCATAGGGTTAGCGGCAAGTAGAGGATCAGGACCATTGACCCCTTCTTAAGTGATAAGTGATGTGGCCTTTATGAGTGTGCAGACTGCAGAATGCCTGAGGACAGCCTTTGGGTAATGCCAAAACCTTATTGATAGAAGCTATGAAAATGACTCGCTGAGCTGGGCATCACAAGGTGATTTTTATACTATGCGTTTCAAGGTTCACAGACCTCTTCATCAGGAAAACCACTGACCTTTACTGGCCAGCCATACTGTGGAGTATTTGGATGCATGTGATGGAGCATTGTCTTGCATGAAAATCATGTTTTTCTTGAACGATGCCGACTTCTTCCTGTACCACTGCTTGAAGAAGTTGTCTTCCAGAAACTGGCAGTAGGTCCAGGAGTTCAGCTTCACTCCATCCTCAACCAGAAAAGGTCCTGTGACGAAATGGACCCTTTTAATGTATGACTAGTAAAAAGGCCCGATGCAATTGCATCGGGAGCGCGGTAAAATGAATTGTGTGTATACAGGCGGGTCAGTGGGTAGCAGAGTATAGAGGCGGCTCTGAGGGTAGCAGATTATACAGGCGGCTCTGTGGGTAGCAGAGTATAGAGGCGGCTCTGTGGGTAGCAGAGTATAGAGGCGGCTGTGTGGGTAGCAGAGTATACAGGCGGGTCTGTGGGTAGCAGAGTATACAGGCGGCTCTGTGGGTAGCAGAGTATACAGGCGGCTCTGTGGGTAGCAGAGTATACAGACGGCTCTGTGGGTAGCAGAGTATAGAGGCGGCTCTGTGGGTAGCAGAGTATACAGGCGGCTCTGTGGGTAGCAGAGTATAAAGGCGGCTCTGTGGGTAGCAGAGTATACAGGCGGCTCTGTGGGTAGCAGAGTATACAGGCGGCTCTGTGGGTAGCAGAGTATAGAGGCGGCTCTGTGGATAGCAGAGTATGATGTGGTGGGAGGCTGGAGGGGTGAGGAGAGCAGAGGCTGGAGGGGTGAGGAGAGGTGCAGATGGAGGGGCGACATTAGGGCTGGGCGGCAGGACGTGGCTGCGTGCTGGGGCTGATGGCAGCCCCAGTGACACGGCATTGTCCTGTGCGGCGGGGTGGGGGTTGCAGAGAGGGATCAGCGGATTGGGCGCTGTGTGGTAAAGACAGTACTGTCATGCGATTGGTCCAGGACGCCGAGTCCTGGGCAATGGGCTGGGTGTCCTGCGTTTACAACAGAGCGGGCAAGCCGCTTGCAGGGGCGGCGGGCAATGGGAGTGAGTGGGGCGTGTCAGGCGTTGCAGGCTGACACGGCCTGCTCACTCCCATTGTCCGCCGCTGCCCACAGGACGACGTCAGTGGCTTCCGGCACCCGGCCACAGCCCCTAAAGCGCTACTCCACCAGCATGGGGACAGCGAGGCCCCAGCGGTGAGAGAGCGGTGAGGGGCGGAAGGCATCGGCGGCATCATTGAGCTGGCGGAGGGCGGTGGTGATGTGGGTATTGGGTCATCGGTCGCGGCGGGGCCGACGGTTGGCAGGATAGGGGCGGTGTCAGCTCGTGCGGGTGCGGCTCGCAATGACGCTATTGCGTCATCGCTCGTAGTGCGGCAAAAAATTTTGGAGTTGGGCTACAGTGCCCGAATTCCAAAGTCACGATTATATAAAGGCCCGATGCTATGGCATCGGGAGTGGGGTGACATCAAGATGGGGCGGGCTGTTTGGCATTGGGGGCAGCAGCTGTCACTTTACCCTTTGGGGCATCAGCAGGGGCAGTGTGGGGAGTGAGGGCATGTGGGGGGGTAAGAGGGGTGAGCAGGGGCAGTGTGGGGTGAGTGGGGAGGTGAAAGGGGTAAACAGCGGGAGTGTGGGGTGAGTGGGGGCTGAGCAGGGACAGTGTGGGGTGAGTGGGGGCATGAGCAGGGGCAGTGTGGGTGAGTGGGGGGTTGAGCAGGGGCAGTGTGGGTGAGTGGGGGCATTTGGGGGGGTGAGAGGGGTAAGCAGGGTGTGTGGGTGAGTGGGGGGGGGGTAAGCAGGAGCAGTGTGGGTAAGTGAGGGCATGTGGGGGAGGTAAGAGGGGTAAGCAGGTACAGAGTGGTGGCATGAGCAGTGGCAGTGTGGGGAGTGAGGGCATGTGGGGGGATAAGAGGGATGATCAGGGGCAGTGCGAATGAGTAGGGGGGTAAGCAGGAGCAGTGTGGGTGAGTAGGGGGGTAAACAGGGTCTTTGTGGGTGAGTTGGGTGGGCTATGCAGGGGCAGTGTGGGTGAGTGGGGGCAGTGTGGGTGAGTAGGGGGGTAAGCAGGGGCAGTGTGGGTGAATGGGGGGGCTATGCAGGGGCAGTGTGGGTGAATGGGGGCAGTGTGGGTGAGTAGGGGGTAAGCAGGAGCAGTGTGGGTGAGTGGGGTGGGCTATCCAGGGGCAGGGTGGGTGAGTGGGGGCAGTGTGGGTGAGTATGGGGTAATCAGGGGCAGTGTAGGTAAGTGGGGGCAGTGTGGGTAAGTGGGGGCAGTGTGGGTGAGTAGGGGGTAATCAGGGGGCAGTGTAGGTAATTGGGGGCAGTGTGGTTAAGTGGGGGCAGTGTAGGTGAGTAGGGGGTAAGCAGGGGCAGTGTGGGTGAGTAGGGGGTAAGCAGGGGTAAGTGGGGGCAGTGTGGGTGAGTAGGTTGTAATCAGGGGCAGTGTGGGTAAGTGGGGGCAGTGTGGGTGAGTAGGGGGTAATGAGGGGCAGTGTGGGTGAGTAGGGGGTAATCAGGGGCAGTGTGGGTAAGTGGGGGCAGTGTGGGTGAGTAGGGTGTAATCAGGGGCAGTATGGGTGAGTAGGGGGTAATCAGGGGCAGTGTGGGTAAGTGGGGACAGTGCGGGTGAGTAGGGTGTAATCAGGGGCAGTGTGGGTGAGTAGGGGGTAATCAGGAGCAGTGTGGGTAAGTGGGGGCAGTGTGGGTGAGTAAGGGGTAAGTGGGTGCAGTGTGGGAGAGTAGGGGGTAATCAGGGGCAGTGGGGGGGATAGGGGGGTAGGGTGCAATGAGAGTGCGCCGCGATGTGAGGCCGGCGTCCCTGGAAGCTTGAGGAGCGTGGGGTTATAGCAGACTGCAGCCCCGGTGGGCTTGCAGGCTGCAATGAGAGTGCGCCGCCGCCGCTGGCATCTTACCTGGGGGAAGCAGCGGCGGGCACAGTGTCTGATGAAGGCGGCCGCAGATGGTTGCGGCGGGCCGTTTTGTAAAGCCGCTCCCCTGGCTGCTGCCTGAGGGCTCGCACTGTGGAACGGACGGTGCGGCCCTGGCAGCGGGGGAGCGGGGGAGCCGGTGTGTGTAGCGGGGGAGCAGGTGCGTGTAAGCCGGTGCGTGTAGCAGGGGAGCTGATGCGTGTAGCGGGGGAGCCGGTGTGTGTAGCGGGGGAGCCGGTGCGTGTAGCGGGGGAGCCGGTGTGTGTAGCGGGGGAGCCGGTGCGTGTAGCGGGGGAGCCGGCGCGTGTAGCGGGCATTGGTGGGGGGAAACTAAAATATATTATTATCAAAATCAGGGTCCCTGTCTCCAAGGACCCCATAGTAACTGCACAGTTTGCTTCTAGTGCAGTTCAGGACCTGCGGTGATGTCACAGTCACGTGACCCGCGGTTACCATGGAGTAAGCTGGTGTCACGTGACTGTGACATCAGCACAGGTCCTGGACTGCAGTAGAAGAGTAGAAGAGCACTGCAGGCACCGGGAGCCTGCGGCAGCCACCGGAAGCCTGGAGGAAGGCGGCGGAAGATGGCGGGGGCTCGGGGAGAGGTGAGGAATTTTTTTTTTTTTTAACTGTAGTGCGGCTGCGGCTCGTGATGACGCTGCGCGTCATCACTCGCAGTCGCGCAAAGGAGCTTGGGATTCGGCGACAACGCCCAAATTCCCAACTCGCGATTATGTAAGTAGATGATTTGAGGATTTCTTATTTATCCAGACAATGTTGTATTTTGGTTTGCAAACCTGTGGGTTACACAAGATTTCTAGGAGCCTGATAGTATTTAAAGTGGGTAATGTAATTATCTACCTTGTGATGGCTCACTCATTGTTCCTACAAGTCTTGTAGATGACTGTTAGGCTGCTTTCACATTACAATTGTCTTGGATCTGTGACTGTCCGTTGTAAAACGGACAGCCACGGATCCGATTTGGCCCCCATGTATCCCTATGGGCCACAGATCACTTCGGATTTGCCCTTAATGGCATCCAATTTTTGTCAGATCCGATTCTGTCCGATTTTTAGCTGTACCCAAAACCGGAGACTGCTCCGATTTTGGGCACAGCGGATCAAATCGGACAGAATCTAATATGACATAATCCGTGGCCAATAACATGGGACCTATGGAGCACGGGTCCGAGGAAACACAGGATCGTTCCTCGGACCCAATTTTAGTGTACTGACCATGCTCAGTACACTAAAATTGCTCCTTACCATCTAATTTCAGTTCCGCAATGTGTATACAGACATTGCGGAAGTGAAATTTAGTAAAGGAAAGGCTTAAAAATAAAAACCAAACATGCTGACCGCAAAAAATTGACCGGCGGGCGGGAGATTTAAACCGCGCGGTCATGTGACAACCCGATCAGCTGATCAGTCATATGACCGCTCAGCTGATCGGGTTGCCAGGCAACCACAGGCCCTTCAGTCCCAGGAGGGAGTGAGACACCGTCAGAGAGGTGAGCATGTTTTTTTTATTTTTAATCCTTTCTTCACTCCCGCAATGTATATATATAGTATGGTTGTGAAAGTCACAACCACTATAATGCGTGAGTGAACGTGACCGGCTTGCCTGCACTTTGCAGGCTCGGGCTTTCTGTGTCCGGACCCATGAAAATCACGGACCCGGACACAGAAATGGCATCTAGAGGTCTCCTCCGATGCCATCCGTTCCTATCCGTGGGATCCTACAAAAAGTAGGATCCCACGGACAGGAAAAAATATGTGATGTGAAAGCACCCTTAGTGTTTAACATGTGTAATGTAATTATCTCACTTGTTTGTCATAGAAGGTCAGAGGAACTTAATCCTGTTAGAATGCCATTGTATTACTATGTGGATTGTTGACTCTATGTAAATGGCCTCAGCCAACATTGTTTAATGTCATGGTTTACAGACTAAGGGTATCGTCACAGTTGGCGACGCACCAGCGATCCTGACAATGATACGACCTGGTAGGGATCGCTGTTGTGTCGCTAAGTGGTTTCTGGTGAGATGTCAAACAGTAAGATCTCACCAGTGACGCAGCAACGATCCGGAATGATACGGAGGTCGTTGGGACCTTGTTTCTCAGACCTGTAGCATTGTGGTCGTTGGTCATTGTCCCTGTCAAACACACCGATGCATGCAGCCCAGCGGGACCCCAACGATCAAAAAATGGTCCAGGCGACTGACACGACCAGCGATCTCACAGCAGGGGCGTGGTCGCTGCTAAGTGTCAAACATAGCAAGATCGCTGGCGAGGTCGCTGTTGCGTCACCAAATTTGAGACTTAGCAGCAATCTCGCTAGCGATCTCGCTTAGTGTGATGGGGACTTAAATGTATCCTGCTAGGTTCTATGTCAATCAGTATGTGGCTCTCCCTTGACAGGACTGCAATACTACTAGAAATGTTTTAGGCTTGAGATCTAGCCAATGAGAAGACAGTTTTATTCCACCAATTGTGAAGTCCCCAATATCCTGCAATGAGGGCTAAGGGTATATAAGAAGACCAGTTGATTAACCAGGGTGATTTTGATTCTGTCTAGTGACCTCAGCCTAGGGATTTCGGTCCCAGCTAGAGGTGCACTGGACTTGATACAGGCAGCTAATCTAGGATCTACGGACCCGATTAGCTGGCCATAACCCCAGGCCTAGGCATTATGGTGCCGACCGAGAGGATCAGAACCTGGATTATAATTCTATAAGGACTTCAGCATCGAATGTTTGGATTCGGCTGGGATAACAAAGATTGCATAAGGACGCAACCCAGGTTGGGACGATCCAGTCACCTGGCTACAGACTTTGCTGTGCTATATTCTAAACCCTGGTGAGCCAGCGGAAGGGTGAGACTCTGTTGCTTGTTTCATTTTGTGTTTTGCTAGTTATGTGTTATATGCGGTTAACTGTTTGGGGAACAAATAAAGCCTTAATATTGTGGTTCCCTCACCCTGCGTTGTCTGAGTAGTGTTCTGCCCACAGTTAAGGAGCTCGGGCGTTCAGTTTGGGGATGAGCCCTGGTCCAGGCTGTCTTGCTAAAGGCGGCTGGGCCTGTGGACGAGAGCACCCACTGACTGCTGGGTCTCCACAGGTTCCACAAGTTCATCTTTGATGATACCAGCCCATACCAGTACCCCACCTCCACCTTGCTGGCGTCTGAGTCGGAGTGGAGCTCTCAGCCCTTTACTGATCCAGCCTCTGGCCCATCAAGAGTCACTCTCATTTCTTCAGTTCATAAAACCTTTGAAAAATCAGTCTTAAAATATTTCTTGGCCCTGTCTTGATGTTTTATCTTATGTTTCTTGTTCAAAGGTAGTCTTTTTCAGCCTTTCTACTGAAAATTGGAGATTGTCCGGTGCCGGATTTATCATCATTTATTCTGCAGTTATTTTGCGCCTTTTTTGCCCAACATGCTTCTTGCGAACCTGTTGGCTATTTGCCATGAAATGCTTGATTGTTTGGTGATCACGCTTCAAAAGTTTGGCAATTTCAAAACTGCTGTATCCCACTGCAAGACATCTAACAATTTTGGACTTTTCAGAGCCCGTAAAATCTCTGTTCTGACCCACTTTGCCAAAGGAAAGGAAGTTGCCTAATAATTAAGCACACCTTATGTACAGTGTTGATGTCATTACACCACACCCCTCCTCATTACAGAGATGCCCATCCCCTGATTTACTTAATTGGTAGTTGGATCTCAAGCAGTGGCGGAACTTGAGCCTGGTGGGTCCCGGTGTGGCACTTAAACAGGGGCTCCACTTGGGAGTGTATTCATCACTCAAGTCCTAGGTGAGGAGTGGGGGAGGAAATGCGTGCTATCCTAGGTGAGGAGCGGGGAAGGGGAGGTGCTAGTTGCTGTCCTAGGTGAGGAGCGGAGGGTGTGTGTGCGAGCTGCTGCTACCTGTGTCGAGCCGTACATTACAGGCCAGGGAGGCGGGGCAGCAGATGAAAGGAGAGGAGGGGCGGGATCAGCCGCGGGAAGCAGGAAGCTTCCCTCACTTCACCTCCTCTCCTCTGACACACAGGGAGGTGTGGGGCCCCCTACAGGTGCTTGAGGGGCCCCCTAGCCGGTCGGGGCCCTGGTGCAGCTGAACCAGCTGCACCACGGTAGGTCCGCCCCTGCGCTCAAGCCTATACAGCTTGGAGCAGGACAGCATGTATAAAAGGTATCATGTGATCAAAATACTCATTTGCCTAATAATTCTGCACACAGTGTAGCTCTATGGCCAGGGTCACACATCCCAATCCACTTTTTTAAGCCCTTAGAAAAACGGGTCCGTTTTATTTAGGGTACCAATAGTGCCCCCTGAGCTCATGGACGTTTTTTGGATTTTTTTAGACTTAGTCAAAATCGCGTATGCGTTAACGCATGGTGCCTCTGTGTACCATGCGTTAACGCATGCGTCTCCCATAGGGTCCCAAGTTAAATAAAGCATGCTTTTTTTAATGCACCCAAAAACGCTGCTAGCAGCGTTTTTTGGGATGCTGCATAGAAACGCATGCATTTTTGAAAAACGCAAACACACATGCGTTAACGCATATGCGTTTTTGGACTTTGAAAAAAAAATTACCAAAATGATCCCAAAAGCGGGTGGTATGTGTGACCCGAGCCTTTCAGAAAGCATCATGTTCCTATCTCTAAAACCACGTGTACAAGAGAAAAGTGGTAGTCCAAGCTTTCGGTCCAAAGATCTTCAGTCAAGCAGATTTTATTGTATCAACGCGTTTTCTGGGCAAGCTGCTCACTTCTTCCTGAAGATACAATAAAATCTGCTTGACTGAAGATCTTTGGACCCTATTGGTTTGGATTGACTCGAATCGGCAGCGCGAACTTAGACTACTCACTTCTGTCTTCTACATATGGTTTCTCCTTTAGGGTATGTGCCCACATAGTGGTTTAGTGACGTTCAAACTGTCAGAAAACTGGTGGAAATTTGCAGGAGCCTAGAGTTCTGAGCTCTGAAGTCTCCAGCTGTTTCCCAGCGGTTTCCCAGCATTTTTTTCAGCGTGTGCACAGCATTTTTCAGTCGGTTTTCCCAGCGGTTTTAAAAGCGGTTTTCTATGGAGGATTTTGTTCATGGAAACGATCAAAAACCGCCGAGAAGAATTGACATGTTGTATGCTCCTAAACCGCTAGGAAACCGCTCAACCTGTGGCAGATCCGCTCACATAAACCCACTATGTGTGCACAGCGTTTTCTAAATTACATAGGGTTACTTGTAAGTCCTAACGCTGCTTAGGATTTACATAAATTTAAATAAAACCTATGCTAAACCGACGGCGGTTTTCGCTACTAAACCGACGTTAAACCACTATGTGGGCACATACCCTTACATGGGTGGTTTGCAGCAGCCAAAAATGCTCCGATAGTGGTTGTGTCTCACACAAACCGACAAGGTGAGTAGTTCTGATACCATGTACTTTCATTTAGAAAGTTAAAATCCTATATACGCTTTTCTTCCATTATAGGCCACGTGCAAACGCTGAATATTTGATGAGTTTTTACCTCAGGATTTGTAGACAAAACCAGGAGTGCAGCAATCAGAGGAAAAGTCTAATGGTGGGTTTACACACACCAATTTATCTGTTCAATATCTGAACCAATCTCTGGTTGCAGTGAAATCATGGATACATTGCTCCATTTTGTGGCTGTGTACAACATGGAGCAATGTATCCATGATTTCACTGCAACCAGAGATTGGTTCAGAGATTGAACAGATAAATTGGTGTGTGTAAACCCACCATAATAGAAACACGTCACCACTTCTGTATTTAATCATCCACTCCTGGTTTTGGCTACAAATCCTGAGGTAAAAAACTCATCAAATACTGAACATGTGCACGTGGCCTAACTTTTATACTTATACTCTAAAAAGCATAAACGAGACCCATATTAATATGAGAGAAAGATCTGCTGAGTTGCAGAATGATGCAGTATTTAAATCAAAATTGTGGTCACAGCCATGACGTTTCTTTGTATGATCCTAGACAATTCATGAAGAATTAGTTCTCAAGGAAAATGACTGTGAAATAATTTTATCTATGAAACAACGTCTTACAGGATATTTTAACAATATTTGAAGACTTAACCTTTATTTCTTTTACAGAAAGAAAACATGGCTTTATAAAGCTGGTATATATCTGACCTATAACAAATATATTGGGGGCGCACCTTTCCATATGTCCATGGACCACCCTTACTGACGTGGCGATGGGTTGACATGATGGCTGGGGGGCACCCGAAGACTTGCCATTATGTCTGATGACTGTCGTTCATAAGAGATTATGATTTTCATTATATATTGCAAAATGATAATATTGAAACATATTGTATAAGTGATTGGACATTGACATACTGAAGTCCCCTAAGCAAATTAATAAATGACATCTCAAAGAATCGAGGTCTTAGCCCCTTCTGGGAATATGATGTACTATTCCATCATTTCTTAGGACCAGGATTGGACGCAGACAGGAGAGGGCCCCTGTGCAAGAGCAATATATGGTCCCTTTGCAAATACATAGTTCATCAACATACACAATTATACCTGCAATGAAGGCAGATGTGGGCCCCCTTACCTGTTGGGCTCATGTGCAGCTGCACAGGTTTCCCCAATAGTATGGTCAGGATCCAGTTTTTGATGCAAGCTCAGAATGAAACTGAGCTTGCATCAATGCCTGTGGACAATGTCCTCTAACAGTAGTGAATGGAGCCAAGCACAACCCCCTGCTGTTAACTCCTTAAAGCATAACCACTGTTAACATTTTTATTCAATAATAATGTAGAGCAAATGATTATAATAAACTTTCAAATATTAATAAAATCTGGAATGAAACCGTTCAAAATCCTTCCACAAGATGTCCCCACTAGACTGTGTCTGAAGTGCATTCTGAGATCCATCCTTATTTCTCACACAGACTGAATAAGGCCAGATAACCATACAAGGGAGGGGGCATGGCCTACACAGTGTCACTGTATAACATGGCTACATCTGATCTGTATTGTCAGTATACTTCACGCTGGGACAGTGCTAGACTCAGGCTGTCAGCACACAGCTACTGGCTATGAGATCTTATCTGATTCCTCCACTGTATAACGGCCCTATCACACATAATGAGATCGCTAACGAGATCGCTGTGGCGTCACAGATTTTGTGACGCAACAGCGATCCCGTTAGCGATCTCGTTATGTGTGACACGCATTAACGATCTGGCCCCTGCTGTGAGATCGTTGATCGTTACACACTGCTCTGGCTTATTTCTATGTCGTTGTGCTCCCACTGGGAACGCTACATCATTGTGTTTGACAGGGACAATGACCAACGATCTCAATGCTACGCTATGGAGTGACAATTCCCAACGACCTCGGTATAATTCTGGATCGCTGGTGCGTCGTTTCTTACATCGCTGGTGAGATACCCGTATGACATCTTACCAGCGATGTGAAAAACGACGCACCAGCGATCTCTGCACATCGTTATCGTTATCGGGATCGCTGGTGCGTTGTTATGTGTGACTGGGCTCTCCTCCACCATGTAATTAGCTGATAACACGGGGTAGAGTGATGTGAATGGATGACGCAGATAAGATCTAACAGGACTTGAGTGCCCACAGCTTGAGATCAGCACCTGTATGAGGTAAATTGATACACTGATAAGCTGTGACTGTTTAGCCTGTGCTTCCCCCACCCAGCATATGTCAGGTTTAGATATAAATACAATATAATACAATAGAACTCTGGATAAAAAAAGAACACAAAAAGGATTTAATCCCAATGATAAATTGGAGGTAATTTATTGAATTTGCTCACCTGGGCAGGTTGTGTGAGACACAACCAGTTTAAATCACATGTATGGCTACTGCAGAATTCACAAGCCACGTGTCCCATGCGGCAACAATCAGAAACAATGGGTGTACAAGTGGATGTAATCTGCGCTGTCAAAGAATAGATGAATCGGGAGGTGTATATGTAAAAGTGGTGGCTTTATTCTTCAATGCGTTTCGGAGTGTGTTTCTCATTCCTTTCTCAGAACATCAACCAAGCGGTTGGATTCCTGAGGAACACCCCTCCGATTCATCTATCCTTTGGCAGCGTGGATTATGTCCACTTGTACATCCAAGGTTTAGAAATACGGTAGCCCAGTGGGGACATCTTCTGGAAGGGTTTTGAATGGTTTTATTCCAGATTCTCTTATAAAGTATATTTGAAAGTTTATTATAATCACTTGCTTTACATTATTAAATAAAACTAAACAGTGGTTACACTTTAAATTCCCCTGTCATTCTCTGATATGGGCATATTAAGCAATGGGTTGCATGTCATGTCCCATATCCATTGCCCCCACTCATAACACAGGTTGCCACTACAGTCAAGGGTCTGCCGAATATAGTATAAGTTATTGGATGATCACACATTCAAGTTCAAGTAAAAAAGAATATATATAGTGGTGGTACCTCAACTTACAGCGCACCAACATACCATTTTTTTTAGCTAAGATTGTGAGCCCCAAATGGGACAATATTACTGATGTATGTAAATAGAGCTATATAAGTGAACAAATATTATTATTACAGGGCTGCTTGCTGTAGTTTTGGTAAAATCACAGTATTATCAGCAGATTATCATTAGTGAACTAGAACGAACCCAATGCCATGTGTTCTAAATGTTTATACATTAGGAATAATCCTGCACTGACCACTGATTGGCAGATTACTGCCTATGCACAGTGCACAAAGAAATCTGCCAATAGGTGGTGTGGGCAGGGTTTTACAGAGCTCAGCATTCAGTGAACTAGTATTTGTAAAGCAATTTTACAAAAATTGCAGCAAGCAGACCAGTAAGTGAAACATCACTGGAATCGGGTTCTCTGCCCCTTCATCTAGCTGCTATCAGATGGAGTAGGAAAAACCTGATGATAGATTCCCTTTAAGTTAAAGAGATGCTAAGGTTTGGATATAAATAGAAGAAAATTGTGAAATTATTTAGCATTCTAGTAGTAAGTACGGTATACTTTTTACAAGCTGTAATGTTTCTTGTGTCCATTTAAAGTTAATCAAACTTTTCAGCAGTAGTCAATGTTTGGAAATAATATTTTTTATTTAAAATCCCATAGTTTTTGCAAAAATCCTCATCTGCTCCAAGTTCTCATTTACTAATATGTGGTTATTTATTGTTTTGAGCAGAAATCCTCTTTAATAATTTACTATCTAAAGAGATGTTTCCCAAACAATATAAGTTTTTCCAGCTCTGGACTTATCACAAGGTTACTAGATCTGTGCGTAACGCTTCATTTTTAAGTTGGTTTATTGGGTTAGATAGGGTCACTGAACCTTCCTTTTCTATAAGAAAAGGTTATTTTAAGATCATATTGATTATTTGATGGATGAGATGTAATGTTCATACTAGATTAAGTGCAGCTCTTTTGTAATGTCATTAGATACTTCTGTGCGTTCTACACATCAGGTTACAATGGGAGTGATTTATACAAGGTTCAACTTACAAAATAATTACCGTATATTGCTATGTAGATATTAGAGATGAGTCAATAATACTGATTATTTTTGACCATATATAGTCAGTCAACAAAAGATCTTCATAGTTTTTAATGCTGCCCACATAAGAGGCAATGGCTTGCCTTGTACATGGTGTTCTAACAAACCTTTTTCCATTTAGGCCAGCTTCACACCACGGTGTGATCGATCCAGTCCGAGGCAGTCCGATGTGAATCGGACAGTCCAAGACCCGATTTGCAAACAGAACCAGAGGGCAAATATGCCCTCTGGTCCGGTTTGCAGACGGATGCCTCAGATCGCAGCCGCAACTGCTGACATTTCAAGATCGCGGCTAGCGGGGAGCTAGCTATGGTCCTGAAATCTCAGCAGGGAACAGCTTATGGAGCTGAAGTTTAGCAGCGCTTGCTGCTAAGCTCCAGCACCCGGCGTCCGGCTCCTGCACCCGATTTTATGTCGGTTGCGGTGCAATCCGCCGCCATAGACCCCCATGTTTGGGGCGCCGGATCGCGCCAGATCCGGGAGGATCCAATTTGTTCTCATTTTTCCCCTAGACACAAAATCTGAATTCTCCCGGATCCTCCCGGACAGATGGAAACCGGGGGCCAAATACTATGGGGCCAAAATCGGATCCGGGGCTGTCTGGTTAACACCGGATAGCCCCGGATCCACAAAACCGTGATGTGAAACCGGCCTTAAAGTGAACCTGACACCAGTTTTTTTTTTGCATATAAGTTGTGGCCACCATCAGTAAGCCCTTATATACAACATTCTAGAATACTGTATATAAGACCCCTGGTCAACCTGTATTATGTAAAATACAGCTTTTATTATACTCACCTGGGGGGGCAGTCCGGTCCGATGGGTGACTCCGGTGCGTACTTTCATCTAGTGATTGCCATCCCCCTCTTTTCTAGTGGGTGACACATCTCATGTCACCCACACACAGCCTTCTACATTATGCTCTTGTGCACACATACGTCTTTCTTCTCTACTGTGGGCAGAGCAGAGTACCTTAATGCACAGACGCTGGGAAAGGTCAAAGAACGGCCGTGCATATGCACTTCTTTTTTTACCTTTCCCAGTGACTACGCATTACAATACTTTCCTCTGCCCTCAGCAGGGCACATTTCTGGTATAGGTCACGCCACTATAATCGTGTGACATCTGATGAAGCTGACTGGCTGAAACTGGCATAAAATAGCAACATTTTTAAGCAACTTCAAGTTGTACAAAGAATGTTGCAAAATTTCAAGGTGTTTAATGCCAGAAGTCAGGCGTGTACACGTTAACGAATCAGCCCCTTCATGTTTACAAGTAAAGATAAGTTGATTTGACAAACTTCAAGTTCTTTAAGTCGGGAAGATTTTTCAAGAATGTTTGACTCACAGCTTAGTTCTTTTCTGTGAATTCAGTGTCTTCTATAAGGCTATGGGGTCTCTCCAGCCTTTGTAGCATATTAAAAGTAACATGTAAAAAAAATGTAAAAATCACCAAAACTGCTAATTACTCAACCTCAACAATCCCAGCATCCAAGCTGTCTCTGATGCTTGCCAATCTGGTCTTCATGTCTTCTTTCAAAGATAACAAATGATTGTCTGTGATAAAGAGCAGAAAGCTGTCAGAATATCCTCACGTACCTCAATAAGGCTCATGTCGATTGCGCTCCCTCCATATGTAAGAGTGGGCATTAAAGATGCAAGTTCCTATCTTTAGATTAAATGAGCAGTGGAGAATGTTCAACATCTGAGTGATATATTGTCAATCATGAATAATTGCCTAGAAGAAAAATGTAATTTTTAATCCATATTCTTGCAGTGTTTGAATGGCTCGCACTGGGGGTGAAATCAGCATTACCGAATGTAGTGTCTACAAAAAAAAAGAAAATGACAAAAGCTTGCCCTCCCCCGGAAGTGCTTTGTTTATGGCTGGCTGTATGTGGGTGGAGATCCAAAATGCCCAATTAGTGACTTCCAATGATTATCGTGTCACGTTTGGGTCCAGAATAGAACTTTTTATAAAGTCCCCAGAACCCGAACTTCTGCGGGTCCACTCAACTTTACTAAAATTCTTCAGAATATGGATTTTTTGTGTCACTACATAAATGTTGTTAAATTCTAGTTGAATTCAATCACAGCTAATTAAATCTGCCCATCTCTTCTAACAATTACGGATGAATGAACCCAAACTGTGCAGTTCGGGGTCTTTTCTGGACACCTCTTGTCCATGCTCGAACCCCAACATTCATTTCGCACAGAAGTCCATGGTCCTGTTCAGAGTTTAGATGCTGTTCAGATGCTAAATAAGGTAGGATAAAAGGTTGCAGTGCAGCTGTCCACAGCCATCACAACCATGCTGAGTACTGTCCTCTGCAAGCTGACCAAAGACAAGTCACCACATACATATTGTACACCTGCACCCTCTGTGCTTTTCATGGCGCACTAAAGGGTGTGTTTAGCCATGTTTTACTAACAAATAAATAACTAAAAAAAAAAGAGTGGGATCCTCTCTATTATTACAAACAAGCCAAAGTAAAGCAGGCAGCTGAGGGCTGCAGGGGGGAAACCCATGTACCGTAAGTTTTTTAAAAATGTATTCCTTATTCACATTTGTTTACAATTGTCCTGCCCTCCCCTCATTTTGCTTTCTTTTGCAGCACTCTAGTCTATTTTACAACCCTTTTACAGTGCCAAAGTTTGGGTCCCCATTGACTTATAAGGGGTTCGGAGTTTGTGGACAAGTTCGGGTCAAATCAGAGTGCCATACCGAACTTTTAGCTAAAGTTTGATCGAACCCAAACATCAACAGGTTCGACCTTCCCTACTTACTTTCTTTTCTAATGATCTTTTTACTCCTAGGCCTGTGGGGGGCATCCTCTACGTCTGGAGGAAAGAAGGTTTAATCATAATCACAGACGCGGATTCTTTACTGTAAGAGCAGTGAGACTATGGAACTCTCTACCATATGCTGTTGTAATGAGTGACTCACTACTAACATTTAAGAAGGGCCTGGATGCCTTTCTTGAAAAAATACAATATTAAAGGTTACATATACAAGTCCTTGATAGGGTGTTGATCCAGGGATCTAGTCTGATTGCCGTATGTGGAGTCAGGAAGGAATTTTTCCCCCAATGTGGAGCTTAGTGTTGCCACATGGTTTTTTTTTGCCTTCCTCTGGATCAACATGTTAGGCTATGGGTTGAACTAGATGGACTTAAAATCTTCCTTCAACCTTAAATACTTCCTTCAACCTTAAATACTATGAAACTTACAATACATCACATCTGTGAATTTTGCAAAATCGCATTGGATTTCCTTCATGCCATTTTATCTACTTAAGAACAAACTAACACAATTTCCCTCTAAAAAGCAGGAAATTAGATATGAAATGACTTATTTTATGCACATGTATTCCAGTGATGTGTTATCACATGAAATTACGATGTAGATATTCAATAAGATAGCACCCGAAAGACTTTTAATTACGGTACATGTATATTCATCTTGTACAATGCAAGTCGTGTGGTTGTATTACATGACACTATTTATATTATGGAATATATTTATGAATATAAGTAAATGATGGTTATTACTTGTGTGCCGATGACTGTTCAAAGATAACAAATGATTGGCTGTGATAAAGAGCAGAAAGCTGTCAGAATATCCTCACGTACCTCAATAAGGCTCATGTCGATTGCGCTCCCTCCATATGTAAGAGTGGGCATTAAGGATGCAAGTTCCTATCTTTAGATTAAATGAGCGGTGGAGAATGTTCAGCATCTGAGTGATATATTGTCAATCATGAATAATTGCCTTGAAGAAAAATGTAATTTCTACAGTCACTTAAAGAATGTGAAAACCTCTATTTTTACATGCAGACAATACATTTGATTTTTTTGCTGCAGAGCTACCTATAGTCATTGTGTAAAAAAAAAAAAATCAGTATTTCAAAAGATTAGTTTTGTGGAATTTTTCATGTAATTTTGGGCACAAAATAAGCGTTAACATCAATGTAAAAATTAAAATAATAATATTTATTTATATATCACCAACATATTCCACAGTGATTTATAATTCAGAGGTTCAAATACAAACAGTCATAAGTATCAATTAAAAAATACATTAATTAAAGGAAAAATAATAATGACTCTGCTCCTAAGAGCTTACTATCTACAATGAATTGGGGGTGACACAAAGTACATGTGCTTATTTACAATGAAGGTCCAGCCATCTTGAAGAAATGGGGGATAGATAAAAGCTGCATGAGTGGTCATGAGACAATCGGTGTAGCGCTTTTGGGTTTGGTGGAGTTTGACAGAGCATTATGTTCAGAAAAGTAGTGAATGACCTATATATAAAGGATATCCATTAGGGGGCATTATAGGCAACCTTTGAAAGATGTGTTTTTAGGGAGCACCTAAAACTGTGTAAGTTGTGGATAGTCCTAACTTCTTGGGGTAGAGCATTCCAGAAAATTGGTGCCGCTCAGGAGAAGTCTTGGAGCCGGGAGTGGGAAGTTCGGATTTGTGCAGATGTTAGTCGAAGATCGCTCATAGAACCGAGAGAATGGGTAGGGTGATAGACAGAGATAAGGGTAGAGAGGTAGGGATGTGCTGGCTGTGAAAAGCTTTGTGGGTGAGAAGAAGCAATTTTAATTGAATGCTAAGTAATGAATCATAAAATCCCCTGAATCACACTGCACAACATACGATATGACACGTGGTCTGCATGTGAACCACCAAAAGATTTGTAGCTGCCTTTCCAGTGGCACAGGGAGGATCGGTAGATGCCAGATCCCTTTTTTTATATTCAGTTATATTTGTGTTGGACAAAAGTGAATCGATTTGAACACGACAGGGGTGGAGAAGTGCCTGCCATCTCCCTCTACCGCCGTTCAGCAGCATAATGGAGTCAACACCTGTTGGTGAAGATGTGGTGGAGGTGACGTGGACAGATAAGCACTCTATCAAGGATCAGAATGATTGAATGTAAAGAATTTTATTGTGTGGAATATTATCGGCGGGGGGGGCAGTTTAGAGAGGGAGTAGAATGATGGTTAAGGGGGGGATTTAAAGAGAAGCACAGTGTGTGGGGGTCAGAAAGGAAATGGGCAGTGTGAGAGACAGTATCAAGAGGTAGGGGCATGGAGGAGCATTATGGAAATGGGCAGTGTGGGGGACAGTATGGAGATGTGGGAGCATGGAGGGGCAGTATAAAAAAGGGTAGTATGGGGAGAATGGAGAGGTGTGAGCATGGAAGGGCAGTATAGAAAAGGGCTGTGTGAGGGGACAGTATGGAAAGATTAGCAGGATGAGGGGACAGTATCCTGTGCTCTGATTCAGGTAGCGACACTTAAAGGGATTCGGGTCGTTTTTCAGTATGATACTAATAGTACCCTTGAATATAGCTTGGATAGACCTTTCAGAATATGTAAAAATCATTAATGTACCCTGTGTAGTTCTCTTGCTATAAGCACCTGCACACCCTGCAGACAGCTGTAAAAGTAATTGTCATGACTCCTGAGCAATCCTGAGAGTCACAGCATGTAATTTAATGTACCGTATATACTCGCGTATAAGCCAACCCGTGTATAAGCCGACCCCCCTACTTTTGCCCCCAAAACCTGGGAAAACCTATTGACTCATGTGTAAGCAGAGGGTGGACCCCAGCACAGGTATACAGCCCCCAGCAGTGTGGTATACAGGCCCCCCCAGTGGTATACAGGCCTCCCCAGTGGTAATATACAGCAGCCTCCCCAGTGGTATATACAGGCCCCAGCAGT